>CM031599.1:97305312-97315312 GCA_018398815.1 Conus ventricosus
TTTAAAAAAACGGGGATTCCCAAAACTTGTTCGAGGCCCTTCCTCTCTTCAGATCCCGTCCCAAATTCCCCTCCCTTTGGGACCTAATAAATATATATATATGTGTTAATTTGGGAGCGGGAAGTCCATTGGGTTTGTTTTTGCATGTGTTGTGAAAGGGGGGGCCACTTTTAAAAGGGTTTGTGAGGTTTTCTTTTTTAAAGTAAAATTTGTATGAGGGGTCCTTTCGGGGTTGCTATTTTTAAAAAACTTGTTGATAAACCTAATTCCTTTTGTGCCTGCAAGGTCAACAAAATTTCAACTCTTTGTCAAGTTGCCATACTGGGTTTGATAAATCACCCAACTTTTTTTTTTGTGCAAAAGATTACATCTCTTTGGCTATTATTGTATTCTCCCTGTTTTTCCTGATTTTTTTTCCTTTGATTTTAAAATCTGTTTTTGGGTTTTTTTAAAAACCATATATGTTTATTTAAAATTGTGTTTGTTTTGTTTGTTTTTTTCCTACTTAAAAGATTGCTTGTGATTGAGTCCCTTAGCTTTAAATTTTTTTTTTTATGAAATCCCATGTATGTTTCTTTCCCCTATTCGTTGTCAAAATGGTTGGTAAAACGATTTTATCAGAGAAGGGGACATTGGGGGTTAAAATTGGCCCCCTTTTGTTTGTGAAAAATTTTCAATTTCCCGTTTTTTTCACCCCTTTTTTTTTTTTACCCTTTTTTCTTAATTTTTTCCTAACGGGAACCCCTGTGGGGAATAGCCGGGATTTAAAAAACCCAAACCAAACGTTATTGCCCGTAAAGTAACTCCCCAAAATTTCCCCCAACCCCCTCCCAACCGACTACCACCCCATCACCCATCAACATTGGGTATCCCATGAGGAAAACGGGGAAAAGTAAGCCCCATCTTGGTTGCGTGTTACTTCCTCCCGGGCCCACTTTCCCCCCCAAGCCCATTCTTCTTCTTTTTTTTTCGTCGTCGTCCCGTGGGCCCCCGTCGTTTTCCTAAAGGGGTCTTTGTGTGCATCATAAACATTTTTCCCTTCCACCCCCCCCCTATGTGCAGATGACGAAAAAGGGGGTTTTGGGTTTTTTAGAAGTGCCCCGATAGTTTCTTGTGCTTTTCGTCGCACTAACGGGCCCAAAAGGGGTTGATCACTGGGGGGTCAGTGAAGCGGGGTGGTTTTTCTCATTGATGACTCTTGTCGGTGACTTCTTTCACAGACCGGGCCAAGGGGGGGGTTAATTTGCGGGACTGTGTTCTATGCCCCTTGGGGGCCATCAAGATGGTTTGCTAAATAAAATCAGGGTTTAGATTAGACGTGGTGTCGAACACTCCCGAATTTTCGGTCCCCCCCTCATCCAAAAGCACTTTTTTAAAACCACCCGCCCAACCCGGTTTTACTTCCCCCCACCCCCCCCCCCCCCCCCTCTTTCTCTCTCTCTCTCTCTCTCTCTCCCCTCTCTCTCTTTTTCTCCTCTTCCCCTTTCTCTCTTTTCTCTCTCTCACCCCACACACGGCCCCGAGCAACACCACACACACACACAAACACCACAAAACCCCACACACACACACACCACCCACACCCAAAAAAACACACCCACAAATTGGGGCAACACAAAAAAAAACAAAAGACGGCAAAAAAAGGAAAAGAGAACCCAAAGCTTTTTTTCAAAAAACACCCCTTTTCCCTTGCCCATCGGAAACCCTTTGTCCTTAGCTCAGGGCCAACGGAACAGTATTTATTTTTAAGGGGTTCAAATTTCGCCGTAACAAAAGGGCCTGTAAAAATTGTTTTTTCTCCACCCGTACCTTCACCCATCTTTAAAAGCCATCAAAGCCCTATTCACTTTTCTTCTTGAGGGTTCTTAAAGGGGTTTTGACCCCAAAGATTGTTTCGGATTTTTTTACACAACTGAAAAGATTTTTAACACTCCTGACATAAGGGGAAACAGAGATTAACAACCCAAAAAGACGGTCTAGGTTCTGGCTGTCAACAAACCTTCTATCCTGAGGTATTCACAGACGGAAAAAAAAGCGCTGGTTTACTTCTGATCAAAGTGCAAAAAATTGATGGATAAAACTGCTTGCTCTCCCCCTCTCTTCTCTCTCTCTCTTTTCTCTCTTTTCTCTCCCCCTCTTCTCTTTCTCTCTCTCTCTCTCCTTCCTCCCCTTCTCTCTCACACACACACCCCAAAATATTTTAATATCCCAAAGCACAAACATGACGTATGCACACAAAGACACCAAACACACACACGCCCCAAAACACCCCAACCACACCACACAAACACAATGCTTGCGAGGGGGACCACACACATGTCTCTGTCGGGCTGTTTGTCTGTCGTCTGTCTCGGTCTGTTTTTCTCTCTCCCCCTCTCTTTTCTTTTTCTCTTCTCTCTCTTTCTCCCCTCTCTCTCTCTCTCTCCTCGCCCGCCTGCCCTGTCTGTCTGTCTGTCTGTCGGTCCCCCTTCTTCTCTTCTCTCCCCTTCTCTCTCTTTTTCTTCTCTCTTCTCTTCTCCCCTCTTCCCCCCTCTCTCTCTCTCTCTCTCTCTCTCGCCCTTTGCAAGTTAGTGGGGGAAGCTTTTTCAATTTTGAGAGAAAAAACTAATTTCGTAGGCCCGGGGTTTTTCGTCAGGGTTAAGCAAAAAATGTTTATTTGTGATGAGAATGTTGTTTGAAAGTGGGCTTTTTTATCATTTTCTTTGTTATTAGTACGTTTCCCATTGTTTTCTGGGTGCACGCTTTGGGTTTTTATGGCCTTTTTATTGGGGGCTGGGGGTTTTGGCAACACCAAAAAGGGCCCCTTGGGAACTCCCTTGGGAAAAAGGGTTGTGTAATATTGTCAAAAAAAGCGTTTTTCCCTTGTTAAATTTTCTTTCCCTCTCTCTCTCTTTTCCCCTCTCTCTCTCCTCTCTCTCTCTCTCTCTCTCTCTCTCTTTCGTGTGTGCGGGGGGCCCTTTAGGGGGCGTTTTTCGTGGGGGCTGCGTGTGTCGTGTGCGTGTGTGTGTGGTGGGTGTTGGGGGTGTTGTTTTGTAGTGTGTAAGTGGGGGGTGGGGGAGCGAGAGAGAAAGAGAGAGAAAAGAGAGAGAGAGAGGAGAGAAAAGAGAGAGGAGAAAAGAGGGGAAGAAGAGAGAGAGGGGTTTCAACAAACAGACAGGTAGAAAGGAAAAGACAGGTAGAAAACGCCCAAAAAAACACACACGAAAAAATAGATATAAGGACACTAGACGGGGGCAAAAACCCAAAAATAAAGACAGGGGCAGACAACAGCAGACAGACGACCGACAGAAAAACAGAGAAAAAAAACACAACCAGGCATTTTACACACACACACACACACACACATACACACCCCAACACACACAACCCCAACCAAAAAAACACACAAAAACCACACACCCCAAAACCCCAACACACACACAAAATAAAAACAACACACAAAAAACCCAACAAAAAAACAAAAACCAACCACCACAAACAACCAAACCAAGCGAAAAGCCCTCAAACTTAGGCATGGGAAAAAAACAGGGGGGAAACATTTACCTGAGGGCGAACAAACCCCCCTTTTTGAAACCCCCTTTAAAAGGGCCTCAACCCCTTTTTTGGACCCCGATGGACAAAAGGGAAAATTGAAAATTTCCCCTTTTGGGGTTTTAAACCTTTTTAAAAAGCGCCCTTGGGTTCACTGGCCGCCCGAAAAAGGGGCCGGGACATTATCTTTTTCTTGGTTTTCCCTTTTCCTTCCCGCGCCTTAAAAAATTTTTTAAAGGCCTTTAAAAGGGCGGCCCCCCAAAACCCCAAACCCCCCCAAGGGAAACCCCCCCCCCCCCCCTTTTTTTTTTTTTTTTTTTTTTTTCCAAACCTTTCTTTTTTTACTTTTATTTTTTTTTTTCCGGCGTTTTTTTCCTGTGGTTTGGTGTGTTTTGTTTGGGTCTGGGTGTTTTTTGTTGTGTTGGGTGTGGGGGGTTGGGTTGGGGGGGTTGGTGGCGGGGTTGGTTTTTGGGCCTTTTTTGAGGAAAGAGAAAAGAGGGGGAAACCGGGGGCAAAAAGGGGAGAATAAAATGGGAAAAGGGCCAGGTAAACAATGGGGGAAGGGTTTTAAAAAATTTAGAAAAACCCTGGCAAAAATTACCCCTGCCCCCCACCAAACAACCACCACCCCCCCCCCCCCCCCCCCCCCCCCTTACTCTTTTCCAAACCCACCCCACACCAAAAACCCCTTCCCCTTCTTTTTCCCGCCCCTTCTCCTCTCCCTTCTCTTTTCGGCCCCCTTATTCTGGTTTTCCCTTCTTTCTCCTGTCTGGGTGGGGGAGTGGTGGTTTTTGGGGCCGGGGGTTTTGGGGGTTGTGTTGTGTGTTTTTTTGGGGTGGTTTTGGTTTTTGGTTTTTTTTTTCCCCGGGTTTTTTTTTTTTTTGGGTAAAAGGGGAAAAAAAAAAAGAAAAAGGGAAAAAAGGGAAAAAGAAAAGAGGGGAAAAGGGAAGAACGGTCCCGCGTGGGAAAAAATCGGGTTTAAAAAAAAAGCAAAAACCCCTAAAAAACCCCCAAACCCCCCCCCCCCCCGGGTTTAAAGAAAAAAAAAACCCCCTTTAAAAAAAAAAAGGAGGGCCCCGGAAAACTGGGGGAAAAAGGGGAAAAAAGGGGGGACCCCAAAAAAAGCCGGGGGAAATTTGGGGGCCCGTGCCCGCGGGGTTTTTTCAATAAAAAACCCAAAATTAAAATTTCCCCATTAAAATTTTGCGTCGGGTTTTGTAAAAAAGAGAAGGAAGGAGGAAAAGGGGGGGGAAGGGGGGGGGGCGAAAAAAAAAGAAACGGCGGGGGGAAAAGGGGAGAAGGGGGGGGAGAGAGAGAGGAGAAAAGAGGAAGGGGAGAAGGAAAAGAGAGAGAGGGAGGGAGAGGGAGACAGACAACAAACAGGGGAGAGAGAGAGAGAGGAAGGGGAGAGAGAGGGGAGAGAGAAGGAGAGAGAGGAGAGGGAGGAGAGAGAGGGAGAGAGAGATGCAACGTTTTTTCATTGTTTCGATGTCTTTAAAGCCCTTTAATTAAGAAAAACCCTTTGGGACCATAGGGGGTAAAACAATCATATGGGCACATGGGTTTGGGTACATGACAATAAATCACGATAAAAAAATCAAAAGTATTAATGACAAAAAAATTGCTTACATTGGGGCAGGGGGGCCGAAATGGGTTAAAAACCCAGTCAAGGTAGAAACTTCTAACCCCGTAACCCCCCAAACCCCCATATTGTCCAAATCCTGGGTTTTTTTTTCGTCGTTGTTATTTTTTACGTTTTTTGTTGTTGTTGTGTTTGGGGGGTTGGGGGGTTTTTGTTCTTAAAAGTTGATGGGGGTGCTGGTGACCCGTATTGTTGTGTGTTGGTGTGGGGGTTTTGTGTTGTGTGGTGTGTGTGGTTTTTGTGTGTGGTTTTGTGTTGGTGTTTGTGTGTGTGTTGGGGGTGCGGTGTGGGGGCGCCCCGCGGGGCTCCTTTTCCCGTTTTGCACATTTGGGGTTTTATTCTTCCGAGTATGTGTGTGTGTGGTGGGTGGTTGTGTGTGTTTGGGTGTGGGTTGTTGTGTGTGTGGGGTGTATGTTGGTTGGTGTGGGGGGGGTGTGTGTGTGGTTTTTGGGGTGTGGTGGGGGGGTGTGGGGGTGTGTGTGTGTGTGTGGTGGGGTGTGGGTGTGTGTGTGGGGTTGGGGGGGTGTGTTGGGTGTGTGGTTGGGGTGTGTGTTAAAAAAAAGAATTTCTATCACAAAAATCGGGGTTTTAGGGGTGATGGAAACTGAGCAATCACAAAAGATACCCGGGGCAATTAATAAAAATTCCGAAAAAATGCGGGAAAAAATGGGAAAATTGTTCAAAACGTTTTCAAGAGAAAAAAGACCCCGGAAAAACTGTCGGAAAGTAGGAAATTTATATTTAAATGTAAATTTTTCCCGTAAAACTCGACAAGAAAAAGAAAGCAAGGGGTTTGAAAGGAAGGGACTCCAAACATTAAAACAACAAACCTTCGAAAAAAATAATAGAAGTAAGAAAAAAAAAACAAAAAAAATAATTTTGGTTTTGACCATGGGGAAAACAAGAAAAAAACACCGGGTCCCAAAGTTTCTTGATGTTTTGAAAGTCTGTAAAAAGGCAAAGCAGTTTTAGGGTTGGGGATTGAGCAATCCGGGCAGAAAACTGCTCATTTCTCATGTAAAAATTCATGCAGTGGGAGTCTGGGAAAATTTATGCAAACTCGGACAGAAAAATGCTACATCTGGATTCTGTTGCGTGTAAAAAGGTTTAACACAGACTGATCACCTTTACTTGCCTCTCTCTTGGTCTCTCTGTCCTCTCTCCCCTTTCTCTCTCTCTCTCTCTCTTTTCTCTCTCTCTCTCCCCCCTTCTCCCCTCTCTCTCTCTCTCCCCCCCTCCTCTCCCCTCTCTCTCTTTCTTCTCTCTCTCTGTCTCTCTGGGCTCTGTCTCTGTCTGCTGTCCCGCTGTCTGCTTTTCTGTCGTTTTCTCTCTCTCTCTCTCTCTCCCCTCTTCTCTCCTCCCCTTTTTCTCTCTCTTCTCTCTCTTCTCTTCCCCTCTCTCTCGGGAAGCATGCCCGGTGCCCTGGGTTGGTGGGATTCTTTCCCTGTACCCTTTTGTTGTGTGGGGTGTGGGGTTTGTGTGTGGTGTGTGTGTGGGGTGTGGGTGTGGGGTGTGTGTTTGTGTGGGTGTGTGGGCTGGTTAAAAAGTGTGTGGTGTGGGGTGTGTGTGTGTGTGTTTTTGTGGTGTGTGTGTGTGTGTGTGTTGTGTTGGGTTTTGTGTGGGTGGGGGGGGTGATGTGGGGTGTCGTGGGTGTGTGTGTGTTGTGGGGGGGGGGTGTGTGGGGTGTTGTGTGTGTGTGTGTGTTGTTGTGTGTGTGTGTGTGTGTGTGTGGGGTAATTTCTGTGGGGCCGGTTTTCTGTTGTATTAAAATTTTGGGGGTGTGGGTTGCTTTAGGCCCCCCGGGGCCCCCGCCCCGCGGCGCCCCGTGTGTGTGGATGTGTATGTGTATTTGCTGTTGGGTTTGTGTGTGTGTGTGTGTGTGTTGTGTGTGTTGTGTGGGGTGGGTGGGGGTGCGGGTCGGGGGGGGTGTGTGTTTTGTTTTCTGTGTGTAAAAGTGTGGGGGTTTTTGGGGTTTTGTTTGGGGTTGTGTGTGTGTGTGTGTTGTGTGTTTTGTGTGTGTTTTTTGTGGGTCCTTTTCGCGGTCCCGGGCTGTGCCCGTGTTGTGTATAAATGTGTGTGTGTGTGTGGTGTGTTTTGTGTGTGTGTGTGTGTGTTTGTGTTGGTTTTGTTTTGTGTGTGCACGTGCGTGTGCGTGTGTTTTCCCCGTGTTAAATGGGGTGTGTGGTTTTGTGGTGTGTGTGTGTGGTGTGTGTGTGTGTGTGTGGTGTGTGTGTGTGGTGTGTGGGGTGGGGAGTTTCGGGCGCGCGCCCTGTTATATGTGTAAAGTGTTTGTGTGTTGTGTGTGTTGTTGTGTGGGTGCGTGCGTGCGTGCTGGTGCGGGCGTGCGTGGGGTGATGACAATGGGCAATGAAATCCCGTTTTAAAAAAAAAACGCAAAAGGGCCCAAACTGCCCAATTTTAAACACAATTTTTGAACTCATGTGCCCAAAACGTTTTTAAAGTGAAAAGAAAAAATCACGAATAAAAGGGCTCCCCTTAATTCTGTGGGAAAGAAACCCCCCCGACCCAGGAAATCGCCAGGCCCCTTCCAAATTTAGTAAGGGGGTGACCCCCTCTGGCCGCAATGGGAGCCTGGCATCTGCCGGGGAATGAAGCAAAAATTTTTTCCCCGATTTTTCGCTGTGGGATGGCCCCCCAATCGGCTGCAAAAACCCGGGAAAAGTTCATGGGAAATGCCCGGGGCGGGCCCTCACTCTCAGGCGTCTTTCCAAAAAAGTCCCCAAAAATGTTCAAAATTTGGATTCAAATCTTGGGGGGGGAGAGGGGCCCGGCCAGGGTGTTGAAATTTTGGCGGTAAAGAACTGTGGTCAGGCGTTTCTGTGTGGGGCCCGGCGTTTTCCTGCGGGGAACACGGCCCTGGGAGTGGCCATTAGAGGCAGGACGTTTTGGGTGAACCCAAAGACCTGGACGTACTTTCTGGCCCCCCCAGGTGACCTTCCCCCGCACCCCCTGGGTCCTGCCCCGTGTTTCTGATGGCCCCCCCCCACCCCTACCAAAACATTGCCACCACCATGCGGAGGTGGGCCCCGTCGACGCGTTCGGGTGGTTGCGTTCATTAAACCCCGGGGGTAAACCCCTTTGCCTCCTGTCATGGCCTTTCACAAAACGTGATCATCCGGAGCCAGACGTGTCGCCAATGGGGTTTCCCCAGGTCAAAATGTCGTGTTGCGTAGCCCATTTCAGGTTGGGCTGGCGATGGCGCCCCTTTATTCGTTGCCACGTTGGGGGCCCGTAAGCCCTCAGCCCAAACAGCATGCCCGACGTTCCCGGGCAGTCTGGGCGGAGATGCGAAAGGACACCAGGCCGGGATCCTGGACAGTGGACAGGCCGGAGGGAACGATTGCGGAGATTCCCGAGCCGTATAAAGCGGGGCCCCGGGGCGTTTGTGATAAGAGGTCGGCCTTTACCGGGGCATCGGATGACCCGTCCCCTGGGGAAACCCATCCAAAGTCGGCTATGGGACTGGGGGAGACATTCAAAAACATGGGCCACATCGTTTTCCCCTCCCCTTCCAAATTGAAAAAGACCCAGGGGGGTTTTTTTCTCTCGGGTGGGCTCAAAAGGGGGGCTGTTTTTTGGGACGGTTGCCCGCCGGTTTTCCAAAAAGAAACCCGGGTTTTTTTACGGGACCCATGGGCCATGGTGGGTGTTGTTCACCCCTGATTGGGCATGCTTTGGGGGCCCAAACAACGAACACAACCCATTGTTTGGGGACTGTCCCCCAAACCGGCCCACAAAAACCCCACGTTCACAATTTTTAAAACCGGGAAACAATGTTATACTAAACACTCGACGTTTAAAGGGCTTTCTCAGGGGCGGGTTTTTTGGGGTGTTCTCAACTGTTTTGGTTTCCCCCCCAGGAGGCAAAAATTTTATTTTTCGTTTTTTTTTTTTCAGTATAGTTGTTGTGACAATAAATTTAAATAATGATGATTACAGTGAGGGTGAGGGTTACGGGCCCAAAAACAACAAGGATAACGACGACAGAATATGAGGGTGATGATGATGAGGGTGATGAGATGGGTTTATGATGATATGATGATGATGATGAGATTATGATGATGGGGGGGAAAAGGAGGAAGAGCAAAGGGGGATTAGGAGGAGAAGGATGACGACGACGACGTCGATGACAAAGGAAACAATGATGATGTTGATAAAAGAAAAACCACGAAAGTTTATGCTTGGCGACTTTTGCACACGTTTTATCTTTTCCCCTAATCCCCGAACAAACCCCCCTTTGCAAAAAAAATTTAAAGTCTGTCGGGCCCTTTTCTGACCTATTAAATTCATTGATCAATGCTATTTTTGGGCAGGAAAAAAAACGATTCAGAAATAAAAGCAGCAAGGGTATAGCCAGTGGGGAAAAAGGGGAAGAGAAGAGAGAAAAGAAGGGGAAAAGAGAGAAGAGGGGAGAGAGAAGAGAGAGAGGGGAAGAGAGAGAAAAAACACAGAGAGATAATTTTAGAAGAGGGCAGAGACAAGAAGGGCAGAGAAAAGGAAACAGAGGTCGGAAAGGTCCCCACACGCACAGACAAAGGGTGTGCAGGTGCTAAAAGATCACCGGTGGGCCACGTCCCTTTGAACAACTTTGGCTCGACAGGAAACATCCAGCTGTGACCGTGGGCATGGAAAAGATTTTGGGGAAGGGAGAACATTCGATAAAAAGAGCACTGGGAACCCTCATACCCCTTTTTTTTGGGGCAGGGAGAGAAAACCCCCTCCTAAAAGAAAAATGTCATAGGGTTCCCGTACAGAGTTTATTTGAACACACAAAAGCAAAAACCCCCAAAAGGACTTCCCTTTGGG
>CM031599.1:97320312-97333512 GCA_018398815.1 Conus ventricosus
CCCCCCCCCCAACCATCCACCCACACCCCCCTCTCATCTTTCCTCCTCAATGGCTAGGCTACCAAATCCACGCAACCATTCTTTCCTGCAATGATTCCCAAGAGCGTTCATTCTCCGTCAGCTTTTCAACTGACTTTCCCCTGCATGAACCGAAACACCACCTGCACCCCGCATCTAACACCCTGCAGTGAAAAGACTTTCACCTTGCCCTTTCTTCCGCCAGTAAAGCCGACGTCACCATTACCGTGTTCACAGCAATGTGCTCCACCAATCAAATGATCGATCGCATGTCATGCTCATAGCCGTGAGGTCTCCTGTGAAGTCCGCGTCTTTCAACGGAGGAGTGGCGGGGAGAGGGGGGGGGGAGGGAGTGGGGGGGGGGGGGCGCCGTGTTCTGTGTTCAAGGTGCGATCGTTAGCACCTTGCTACACACGCAATTGACCACCAGCTGTGGGTTTCTCTGGCAGGAAAGAAAAAGGTTTAAAGCGAGAAGAAAAATAGAAATGGAAAAATAAATAAAGAAAGAAAGAAAGAAAAGGACAGCTGTGCTTCGTTGTCAATAGCTTAGTGTGTATGTGTGTGTGTGTGTGTGTGTGTGTGTGTGTGTGTGTGTGGTGTGTGTGTGTGTGTGTGTGTGTGTGTGTGCGTGTGTGTGTGTGTGTGTGAGAGAGAGAGAGAGAGAGAGAGAGAGAGAGAGAGAGAGAGAAAGAGAGAGAGAGAGAGAGAGAGAGAGAGAGAGAGAGAGAGAGAGAGAGAGAGAGAGAGAGCGAGAGACAGACAGACAGACAGAGACAGGGGCAGAATGAGAGCGTGGGCGAATGACATTAGTGGGATATTCTGATTCGACTCTCATGACATCAACATGTGCACATTTCTTCATGATCACCGTGGACCAGCTTTTGACCAGAGCATGCTTTTGTATACCACAGATCCAACATGTTGACAGGCTCTTGGCAAGGTTATATTCGACCATGTCCTCCGCCCCCACCCCCTTCTTCCATCTGCTCCTGACCCTTTCCTCTACACCAACACACACAGGGAAGAGACAGAGAGAGAGAGGGGGGGAGAGAGAGAGAGAGAGAGAGAGAGAGAGAGAGAGAGAGAGAGAGAGAGAGAGAGAGAGAGAGAGAGAGAGAGAGAGAGAGAGAGAGAGAGAGAGAGAGAAGGAGAAGAGAGAGAGAGAGAGAGAGAGAGAGAGAGAGAGAGAGAGAGAGAGGAGAGAGAGAGAGAGAGAGAGAGAGAGAGAGAGAGAGAGAGAGAGAGAGAGAGAAGGGTGTGTGTTGGCTTGCACGGATAGGACATGTACAAGTACAAAAGCAAAAATCATGTTGTCTTCGTGTATCTATTTACCTTCTTTTAGTGTGTTCATATTCACTTCACCTAGTAAGCCATGTTTATGATTTGTGCTTAATGCAACAGGGACAGCCATTAGAAACGACACATAAAAGTTGTCACACACATACACACACATACACACACAGACACACGCGCGCGCGCGCGCGCGCATGCACACACACACGCACACACGCACGCTTGCACACAGACACACAGACACAGACACACACGCGCGCGTTCATTGCATGCACACACGCATGCACACACGTTACACACATAGGGAGAGACGGAGGTGAGGAATAAGGAGTGATTTCAGGTGCACTAAAAGAAAGAAAAAGACATCGAGTGTTGCTGTTCTGTGCTCCTTCATTGTTAAAACGTGAACACAAATGTAAAACGAATGCAAAGAGAAAAGTGGGACTGTGATGTCGCAGGAAAATGTCGGCAATGATGTTGATTTGGACTAGACCTTTCGACAGTGTAGCTAGCTGCTTCTCCTCCGATCTCCAAACCACTCCTTGAACATTCCCTGCGTTGAAGAACGAGAAATAAGCTCTCGGACTGGCATGGAACTGTAGGTCATTCTTTGATCATCCCCACCTTCTTTGATTCTTAAACGAAATCCGCAAAATGTGGCCTTTCAGTCCTGTTCTCATTGTTACCTCAGTTTAATTTCCTGTTTTTGTCAATACCCATGCTAAGATTGCGTTGCGTAACAGTCAAGGTTGACGTTGAGAATGGGGGAGGACGTAACATCAGGGTTGAACGTTGAGAATGGGAGGACGTAACAGTCAGGGTTGACGTTTGAATGGGGAGGACGTAACAGTCAAGGTTGACGTTGAGAATGGGGAGGACGTAACAGTCAAGGTTGACGTTGAGAATGGGGGAGGACGAAGGGGAGAGGGGGAGGGGAGGATGGATATCTACGCACATTCACGATCGTGGACGCTACTGTAATGAAGTGGCTGGATTGAATGGTATGGGAATGATGCCCCTTTAGGCAAAGAAGATAAGACAGCTTAAAAAAAAAAACCGAGGTAAAGGAACATCTCGATGCAAAAACCCCTACAAAAAACCCACGGAAAAGGAACGAGGGGTGGGGGTGGGGCGTTAGGTTGGGAAGAGGTTGTGAATGACACAAATACATTCAAGACGAACTTTGCTTGTAGTGACTCTTCAATATCGCCGCAATCCCTGCATTCAGACCAGGGGGACGGGGGAGATTAATCGATTAGATGCCTTTGGTTGAACTGATAAAAAAACAACTTGAGCACTGAAAGCTTTCACTTAATGTCTCAATACATTCAGAATCTATCCCAATGAAAGTTACTTTGTTTGTTTGTTTTTCTCAATGCATTCAGAATCTACCTAAATGAAAGTTACTATGTTTATTTGTTTGTTTGTGTGGGTTTTTTCCCCGCGCACTGCAAGCCATAAATATAATTGAAAAAAATATGACAATGTTATGATGTGAGTACGGCAAAAGATATGGAAGGGGAGTTTAAGAAAGAAAAAGGAAGAAGACGCCCATGTGTAGCCTCTTTACTCTTTCTCCCACCATCCTCAACTATAGTAAACTGGATGTAGTACCCCCGTCCTCAACTATAGTAAACTGGATGTAGTACCCCCGTCCTCAACTATAGTAAACTGGATGTAGTACCACCGTCCTCAACTATAGTAAACTGAATGTAGTACCACCGTCCTCACCTACAGTAAACTGAATGTAGTACCACCGTCCTCAACTATAGTAAACTGGATTAGTACCCCCGTCCTCAACTATAGTAAACTGGATTAGTACCCCCGTCCTCAACTATAGTAAACTGGATGTAGTACAATCACGTTAAACTGTCGACCAATCGTAAAAGGTGTACGCACTGTCGAAATACCTAGAACAAAATACATGAACTAGAATGTATTTCGGATGAGACCAGTTCAGAAAAAAAAATTTGCTTGAAATCCGAATCTTAAAAAAAATATATTGAACGTGCCAAACTTTGTTTGCTCGTGTAACGCAGATTAAGACGGGCAAACTGTGCTTTGGGGTCACCAAATCACTTTCCCACTCACTTTTTGCATTATTTGCCGGTTTTAGGTGATCAATCAATCCAACACCAGTCATAATTTTTTTCTGCCCATATGTTTTGTTATTGTTGTAAACGAGTCAATTTTATCATCTTTCTGGTCTTCATCCTCCGATTCTATTTGACTTATATCCAACGTTTTCTCATAAATGCACACGAGGTTTGCTGCTATTTCCTTACCAGCCTGTTCATAGTCCTGTGCTCAGAATGATCTGATTCGTCGTCTGGGAATGTGTTCCCGCATGAGTTGAGAAAGGAATCCTCCTGGAAAGGCAGCAGAAACGAATCAACGATGTGTGCGTAGAAGAAGAAGAAGAAGAAGAAGAAGAAGAAGAAGAAGAAGAGAAGAAGAAGAAGAAGAGCAACAACAACAACAACATGAAGAATAAGAAGAGCGAGCTGATCATGAAGGAGGAAGAGGAGAGGAGGAGGAGGAGGAGGAGGAGGAGAAGAAGAAGAAGAAGAAGAGAAGAGGAGGAGGAGGAGGAGGAGGAGGAGGAGGAGGAGGAGGAGGAGGAGGAGGAGGAGGAGGAGAATGAAGGAGAAGAAGGAGGAGAAGAAGAAGAAGAAGAAGAAGAAGAAGAAGAAGAAGAAGAAGAAGAAGAAGAAGAAGAAGAAGAATAGGAGGAGGAGGAGGAGGAGGAGGCGGAGGAGGAGGAGGAGGAGAGGAGGAGAAAGAGGAGGAGAGGAGGAGGAGGAGGAGGAGGAGGAGGAGGAGGAGGAGGAGGAGGAGGAGGAGGAAAGAAGAGGAATAAAAAGAAGAAGAAGAAGAAGAAGAAGAAGAAGAAGAAGAAGAAGAAGAAGAAGAAGAAAAGAAAAAAAAGAAGAAGAAGAAAAAGAAGGATACAACAACAACAACAACAACAACAACAACAACAACAACAACAACAACAACAACAACATCGAAGAAGAGAAGAAGACAGAGAAGAACAGCAGGGGGAGGGGAGGGGCGGATGAAGGAGTTGGAAACGGATGGGGGAAGAGAGGATAACAAAAAGTGTTTATTAGAATAGCAGATTCGGAATGCCTCTATGGAACGTGCAGTGAGATCTTATTGAGAACGGAACCTCCGCTTCAACACTCCATCGCACAGATACGCTATTATCTTTCACATCCGCCAAGCTCATTTGCACAGGAACACTGTGTATAGCGTCCATTTGCAGCGTTTGTTTAGCAGGTTTCGTAAACATGGTTCCATTTCCTCTTGCTTTCTTTAGAATCAGCTGAGAAAATGTCGACGCTCCAAACACTTTTTTTTTCTTTCTGTATACATGAAATTCTTGTTGATCAGACTTTGTCAGAAGGCGTGCACTAAGATGCATGTGGGTCAAAGTTGTGTTCCATAATCAATGTAAACATTTTCGAAGCTCTAACAGTTTGGACAGACACCTGTTACTAAGGTCATACCACAGTGATATCTGTTTGTACAAATAGTTGTTTGTAACTTACAGTGCTATTTTTTCTTCTCTGGCATTTGCTTCTTGTTGTTGTTGTTCTTGTTGCCGTCGTCGTTGTTGTTCTTGTTGTCGTTGTTATTGTTGTTCGTGTTGATGATGATGTGGTATGATGGTGGCGGCGGTGGTGGTGTGTGGTGATAGTGGTGGTTGTTCTGCCAACGTGTTTTGAAATACGCTAGGCTTGTAGCTTTGGGAATAGACTGAACTGTCGACGCTGGATCTCTCTCTCTCTCTCTCCTCTCTCTCTCTCCTCTCTCTCTCTCTCTCTCTCCTCTCTCTTCTTCCTCTCTCTCTCCTCTCTCCTCTCTCTCCTCCTTGAAACTAATTCTTGAACAGAGTGTAATTTTTTATGCCTTACGAAAAATGATCACATGTTGTGCCTGGCTCTCTCTCTCTCTCTCTCTCACTCTCTCTCTCTCTCTCTCTCTCCTCTCTCTCTCTCTCTCCTCTCTCTCTCTTCTCTCTCCTCTCTCTCCTCTCTCTCTCTCTCTCTCTCCTCCTCTCTCCTCTCTCTCTCTCTCTCCATTATCATAGACAAAGTGATTTAGTGTGTCCATTGTGTACGCAAGGTGAAGAAAAGAAATACATTTCTGTTCATTTGCCCAGCTTTAAAAGATATTCCCAAAAATTTATCCCACAGAAATATTTATAGGCGCCCATGCTTTTTCGTTTACAGTTACTACTTAGCTCTAATAGGTATAACGTTATCAAGAATTTAGGCATGTTTTTGTTTAAAGCATCTAAGATCAGAGAAATAATGACATCTTAATGTTGTTCTTGCTTGTTTTGGATGGCAGATGTTTTTTCCCCTGATACATTATTTGCTTTCTTCCTAAATGTAAATGGTTATGCTCATTCCCCTTCAAATGGGCCGATGGCCTTACTGAATAAAATTCTGAAGTCTGAAGTCTAAGTCTGAAGTCTCTCTCTCTCTCTCTCTCCTTCCTCTCTCTCTCTCTCTCCTCTCTCCTCTCTCTCCTCTCTCTCTCCTCTCTCTCTCTCTCTCCTCTCTCTCCTCTCTCTCTCGCTCTCCTCTCTCTCTCTCTGTGCGTGCGAGCGTGCGTGTATGTGTGTGTTAAAAAATATGTACGTACTTTGTCACATTCATTTTACTGTCTCTTTTCATACATGCTAATCTTGTACGTTGTAGTACATTTCCATATGTTCCCCCACTCACCTACCCCATACCCCTACTCTCTCCTTCCTCTTCATTATTGTTATTCTCATTTTATTTCTATTTGTTGTTGTTTGTTTATTATTATTATTCTTTTTTTTTTCTATTTCCTTCTATTTTCATTTGATGTGCCACTATGATTGCATGACCGCTTTGCTTGCTTCTTTGTCTTCTTACATTATTTCATTTCACTGCATGTTGTAGTCCCTACTCAGGGCGAGGACTGGATGTAAAAAAAAACCACACATGTCAGTGCTTAACTATTATCCTCGTAAATAAAGACTTTGGTCTTGTCTTGTCTTGTCTTGTCTCTCTCATGATGATGGAATGGCAAAAGCAGTGATTTAGGGTAAATAAAAGGCGTGAGGGTGCGAATTGAGAAAGAATTATGTGTGAAAGGGGAAAGGGGGTGAGGTAAGGAAACAGAGTGCGTGATTAGTGTAACGCGCACAATCGGAGCGCCTGATCTCTCTCTCTCTCTCTCTCCTCTCCTCTCTCTCTCTCTCTCTCTCTCTCTCTCTCCTCCTCTCTCTCTCTCTCTCTCCTCTCTCCGAAAACAGTCCTGCAACCTTTGCATGGTGAAATTCCACTAAACCTTTTCTCTGCCGCTGCGTCTTTTCTTTGCGTTGATTAGCACGATGGCTGTCAAAACTCCAATGTATTTATGCCCCGTGTGTTTGAGTGAGTTTTGCTGTTGCATGCGGTTATTTACATCCATCTTGGTTTGGATGAAGGAAGTAGAGAAGGTGTGCAGGGAGGGGAGTGGGGGGGTGGGGTGGGGGTTAAACGTCAGGTATGTTTACGTTCTTTGTGCTATGCTGAGCTTTTATATCGCTTGCGGGTATCTGTATTCGTTTTTTTTTTAATTTTTTTTTTTTATACATTATACGATCTTGTTATTTTTCGTTTGGAAATTGCTCCTTATTACAGATGCTTTCCCCTCGTAAATCTGTATGTGTTTGTCATTAGTTGCCTTTGTGTATACAATTTCCATTTAATTTGACTTCATATAGGCGTAAGCTTTGCGTGTGTGTGTGTGTGTGTGTGTGTTGTGTGGTGTGTGTGTGTGTGTGTGTGGTGTGTGAGAGAGAGAGAGAGAGAGAGAGAGAGAGAGAGCGAGAGAGAGAGAGAGAGGAGAGGGGGGGGGGGAGGGGGAAGAAAACTTGCAGTTAATTGGTATTTCCTTTTTCACAGAAAATTTTGCCTATTGTTTGTGCAAGCCAACCATCCACATGGAAGTCTGATTTAAAGCTACTGATTTAAGCGCGCGCGCACACACAACACACACACACACACACACACACACACACACACACACACACACACACACACACACACACACACACACACACACACACACACAAGAGCGCGCGTGCACGCACACACGTAAGCACATACACACGACGCACACACACACCACCACCACCCTCCTCACACACACACATACACATACTTACTCACTCACTCACTCGCACGACACAACACACACACACACACACCACACACACACACACACACACACACACACACACACACACACACACACACACACACACACACACACACACACACACACACACACACACACACACACACACACACAACACACCACACACACACACACACACACACACACACACACACACACACACAGCAATAAGAAAAAGAAAGAGAGAGAGAGAGAGAGGAGAGAGAGAGAGAGAGAGAGAGAGAGAGAGAGAGAGAGAAGAGAGACAGACAGACAGACAGACAGACAGACAGACAGACAGACAGACAGACAGACAGACAGACAGACAACAGACAGAGATCCAGATGCACGCACAAATTCAGATAGGATGTGTGTATTTATCTGCACGCCGCTCAGACTGTTCCGTTAGGAATTTCCAGTCACTGTTTCTGATGAAGCTACCGCACCAGGGGAATTCCCCACTCAAAGGATAACTGACCGATCTGTCAGACAATGCGTCGTCTGCAGCAACCTCAACCACAACACACACAAAAAATAAAAAAATAAAAGTAAAAATCTGCTTATAATTAATAGACGTCATTGTGGCACTCTAGAGCGGAATCGTAGTTTTGTCTTCATCAAAACAAACGTTCTCCTTTGTGCAGCATGCACGTTTCCAGATCACACAAGCAGCGATATTAATTATGTCGTGACTGGAATAGCACAGCAGATTGAGCGTTGGACTCGTGCCCTTACTTGATTCTAGGGTACAGGTTCGTTTTTTTGTGGGGGTTGTTGTTGTTTTTTTTCCCCTGCAGAACTGTCCAATTGTGGAACGTTTGGTACCGGAATTGGTTTGGACTTACGTTTCTTAAAAATCCGTCGAATGAGGTATTAAACTGATTTCCGTTTGTGAACGTATAGGAAATGTGAATGAAAGACACGACAATGACATCATTGAGAGGACATATAAAATGGGGCAAAGCAAAAATCATGTATGCTTATTCTTGAAACACAGAAACAGAGCCATGGAGAGGCAATGTACCAGGCGCTGAATATATTAACAGTTTGTGTCCTCAGTATACACACAAAAGAGGAAGCAAAAACAATACAACTAGAAAATCGATTCTACAACATTTTAACCGCCAGTACCACCACAGCAATTCACCACACAACGGCAGCAACTGCTCTTTAAGGTGGTGAAGCCTGAAAGAAAATGACAGCAACACCAACAAAGACCACAACACTCATTCTGCTCATCTTCACTGGAAACATACCAGCCCCGTCTATTTCCTATTTCAGTGGCTTCGGGTTTACATGAGTGGGGTATTTGTGGAAGGTGATAGTATGGAAGGGGGGGGGGGGGGGGGGCAAGAAAGGGAGGGCGAAGGTGTGGAGACAGAAGGGAAGGAACTGACATAGCAAGAACTGTTGGATCAGGACATAAGTCAGAGCGAGAATGCTATTCCTACATAGTTTGCAACTGTCCGCCGACATGCTAAAAGTCTTTCTAACAACAACAATGAAAACTTATATAGTGCCTATTCTCACCCAGAGACCAAACTCTAAGCGCTTTACAATCAACACTCTGTTACACAACGGGCTGCCTACTTGGGAGTGCCGACTGAAGAGCTGCTAGCTGGCGCTTCATTCAGTCGTTTCCCGTGTCATCCCGTCAGCATCGCTCTAATATATTCACTTAATTTCCTTATTTCCTTCATTCGTTCCATTTCTCACGCAGGGTGATGCTATGTGTAAGTGTCATCCATACCAACGGCCAAACTGGCCTAATCTTCCGAAAGTTGTGATGGGATTTTACGTGTGTGCAAGATATTATGCGTGCGTTCACACACAGAACCTCGGTTTATAGTCTCATTCGAAGACTGTATGGGAAATGGAGTCAGAACCAATGTTATCTGTGGGAACAACCCCCTGTAACGAAATGCCCCGGCGGAGATTCGAATCCGCAACCCCAGGATCGCCAAGATTACGAGTCCGGCGCTCTACCAATAAACTATTCCGGCTCCCTTCTGTCATTGTCTTTCTGAAAGTTAAAACAAAATGAAAGGACTGGTAGCAAAGTAGAATTAATAATAAAAAGAACGGAAAGAAAGCAAAAGGAGGACGGCTTTAATAAGGGAAAAAACAGTAACACCAAGACAGAGGGTACGGAAGAGAAGAGTGATCACAGACGCTGCTGAGATTTGAGTATTTCATTGCTAAAGTGTCTTTCATTCGCTAAACATCGCGTCATGTCGATTTGTTTCAAGGTGTTGTCTTCCTCCTAATCATCTAATGATGATAAAATGAACTGCACTTGACAACTAATCTCCTAGATTCAAAGACCTTACAATGAACATTAGCCCAGTACTTTCAACAGCCATCCATGACATATTTGCCGCAAAGTTCTCAAACCTTTATTTCGTCTACACTGACATGAACTCCATCAATGTCCTTCTATCAGTCTTGACTCATTGATCCATGACCTCAATCGGTCATCGGCTGTGCACGAAGTGTAAGTGAGTTCCTTACATCCAGGGCCTTGATGACATCAGCACGGGATGCTTCTCAGCTGTGTGGACGGGGGTCAAGAAGAAAGTAAAGGCCAGAATGTCACCCTAAGCCTGTAATTCATATTGCCACTCTCGCTGATATCCTACCAACCCCCCCCACCCCCCCCCCCCCCCCCCCCGCCCCCGCGTCTAGTTCTCTCCAGTAGACAAAAGGGTTATTCTTTTCTTGCAATCCCGAATACACAACCAGCATACAAACAAAAACTCAGAACAAGGTGCAAAGTAACTCGTAATTGAATACAGAGAAAAAGGCACGTGAATCTTCGACAAGGTACGCCTTCATTGGACTTCACAATTAACAGCATGAAAAGTTATGCAGGTGCGTGGACGCGCTCGAATGCGTGCGTGTTGTGGTGTGTGTGTGTGTGTGTGGTGTGTGTGTGTGTGTGTGTGTGTGTGTGTGTGTGTGTGTGTGTGTGTGTGTGTGTGTGTGGCTGTCTGTTTTTGACTGTCTGACTGTCTCCGTTTGTGTGTGACTGTGGGTGTCTGTGTGCGTCTATGTGTGTATCTCTGAGTGTGTGCATGTGCGTGCACACACTTGTGTGCGTGTGTGTGTGTGTGTGTGTAGGAGAGGGGAGAGAGAGAGAGAGAGAGGAGAGAGCGTGTGCGCGCGCACATCCCTGTGTGCTTGCGCGTGCGTGCGTGCGTGCGTGCGTGTGTGTGTACGTGTGTGTGTGTGTGTGTGTGTGTGTGTGTGTGTGTGTGTGTGTGTGTGTGTGTGTGTGTGTGTGTGTGTGTGTGAGAGAGAGAGAGAGGAGAAGAGAGAGGAGAGAGAGAGAGGAGAGAGAGGAGAGAGAGAGGGGAGCAAGACACACACACACACACACACCACACGAACGTACGCACGTACACACGCACGCGCGCGCGCGCGCGCACACACACCCACACACACACACACACACACACACACACAATACCACAACACGAACGCACGCACGTACACACGCACGCACTCACACACACCACACACACACACACCACACACACACACACACACACACACACACACACACACACACACACACCATTTACTTTTGGTGTCTTTTTTTTTTAAATTTTTTTTTACTGTTTTTACTTTTGATGTCTTTTTTTTTAAAAAACAGTATAAACAGTATAATTCTTACTTAAAGTTTCTCCTCATCACACATACATGCACACACGCACACGCACGCACGCGGGCGCGCACTCATGTACGCACGCTGCACGCACACACGTACGCACGCTGCACGCAACACCACTCAAACACACACACACACACACACACACACACACACAACACACACACACACACACACACACACACACACACACACACACACACACACACACACACACGCACTACAAACGCCCACCCCCACCTTGTCTAATATCACATTTAGTGAAAAGACGTTAAATTGAAGAAGAAGAAGAAAAAACACAACAACAACACACACACACACACACACACACACCACACACACACACACACACACACACACACACACACACACACACTACGTCAAGAATAAAACACATTTTGCCCTTTTTCTTCTGGCCGCTCTGGTGTCTAGTTCGCATTTGTGCTGAAACGCCAACATCAAAGAGAATCGTCTATAGCATACTAATGGACAAAATCGTCAGACATTCACGAAAGTGTTAACCAATCACAGACAAAAGGGATGGCACTCCATATCAAACAGCAGGCTGCTTTTTATCTGCCACTCTTTCATCGGACCTGCTGAGAAAGAGGTGCCGAGTGGTAATGGCGGTATTTGTACTGGTGCTTTGCAAGATTTATACCCTGTCAATTCTGAGGAATTATGTGTGCAAAGTCTAGCTCCCCGCCCTTTCTGTTTGTGTTTGTGTGTTTAGTTGTTTCTTTCCCATGTATATGCATTCATGTGTCCATTACTTACTAACATCCCTTCATATGCATTAATGTGTCCATTACTTACTAACATCCCTTCATATGCATTCATGTGTCCATTACTTACTAACATCCCTTCATATGCATTAATGTGTCCATTACTTACTAACATCCCTTCATATGCATTAATGTGTCCATTACTTACTAACATCCCTTCATATGCATTAATGTGTCCATTACTTACTAACATCCCTTCATATGCATTAATGTGTCCATTACTTACTAACATCCCTTCATATGCATTCATGTGTCCATCACTTACTAACATCCCTTCATATGCATTCATGTGTCCATTACTTACTAACATCCCTTCATATGCATTCATGTGTCCATTACTTACTAACATCCCTTCATATGCATTAATGTGTCCATTACTTACTAACATCCCTTCATATGCATTCTGTGTCCATCACTTACTAAAATCCCTTCATATGCATTCATGTGTCCATTACTTACTAACATCCCTTCATATGCATTCATGTGTCCATTACTTACTAACATCCCTTCATATGCATTCATGTGTCCATTACTTACTAACATCCCTTCATATGCATTAATGTGTCTATTACTTACTAACATCCCTTCATATGCATTAATGTGTCCATTACTTACTAACATCCCTTCATATGCATTAATGTGTCCATTACTTACTAACATCCCTTCATATGCATTAATGTGTCCATTACTTACTAACATCCCTTCATATGCATTAATGTGTCCATTACTTACTAACATCCCTTCATATGCATTCATGTGTCCATTACTTTACTAACATCCCTTCATATGCATTAATGTGTCCATTACTTACTAACATCCCTTCATATGCATTAATGTGTCCATTACTTACTAACATCCCTTATATGCATTAATGTGTCCATTACTTACTAACATCCCTTCATATGCATTCATGTGTCCATTACTTACTAACATCCCTTCATATGCATTCATGTGTCCATTACTTACTAACATCCCTTCATATGCATTAATGTGTCCATTTACTTACTAACATCCCTTCATATGCATTAATGTGTCCATTACTTACTAACATCCCTTCATATGCATTAATGTGTCCATTACTTACTAACATCCCTTCATATGCATTAATGTGTCCATTACTTACTAACATCCCTTCATATGCATTAATGTGTCCATTACTTACTAACATCCCTTCATATGCATTAATGTGTCCATTACTTACTAACATCCCTTCATATGCATTAATGTGTC
>CM031599.1:97338874-97368874 GCA_018398815.1 Conus ventricosus
TCCCGGCTTCCTTTCTGTTTCGTCAACAGTAAGGAAGACTTGTAAATGCTGGTGACACCTTCCTTCCTGCTTCCTTTCTCTGTCGTCAACAGCAAGGAAGACTTGTAAATGCTGGTGACACCTTCCTTCCGGCTTCCTTTCTCTGTCGCCAACATCAAGGAAGACTTGTAAATGCTGGTAACACCTTCCTTCCGGCTTCCTTTCTCTGTCGTCGACAGCAGGAAGACTTGTAAATGCTGGTGACACCTTCCTTACGGCTTCCTTTCTCTGTCGCCAGCAGCAAGGAAGACTTGTAAATGCTGGTGACACCTTCCTTCCTGCTTCCATTCTCTGTCACCACAGCAAGGAAGACTTGTAAATGCTGGTGACACCTTCCTCGGCTTCATTCTGTGTCGCAACAGCAAGGAAGACTTGTATATGCTGGTGACACCTTCCTTCTGCTTCCTTTCTCTGTCGTCAACAGCAAGGAAGACTTGTAAATGTTGGTGACACCTTCCTTCGTGCTTCCATTTCTCTGTCGCCAACAGCAAGGAAGACTTGTAAATGCTGGTGACACCTCCTCCCGGCTTCCTTTCTGTTTCGTCAACAGTAAGGAAGACGTGTGTAAATGCTGGTGACACCTTCCTTCCTGCTTCCTTTCTCTGTCGTCAACAGCAAGGAAGACTTGTAAATGCTCGTGACACCTTCCTTCCGGCTTCCTTTCTGTGTCACCAACGCACGGAAGACTTGTAAATGTGGTGACACTTCCTTCTGGTTCGTTCTCTGTCGCCAATGCAAGGAAGACTTGTAAATGCTAGTGACCTTCCTTTGTTCCTTTCTCTGTCGCCAACAGCAACGAAGACTTGTAAATGCTGGTGACCCTTCCTCCTGCTTCCTTTCTGTTTCGTAACAGCATGGAAGACTTGTAAATGTGGTGACACCTTCCTCTGCTTCTTTCTTGTCGTCAACAGCAAGGAAGACTTGTAAATGTGGTGACACCTTCCTCCGGCTTCCTTTCTGTGTCACAACAGCACGGAAGACTTGTAAATGCTGGTGACACCTTCCTTCAGCTTCCTTTCTCTGTCGTCGACAGCAAGGAAGACTTGTAATGCTGGTGACACCTTCTTCGGCTTCCTTTCTGTGTCACAACAGCACGGAAGAGTTGTAAATGTGGGACACCTTCTTCTGGTTCCGTTCTCTGTCGCCAATGCAAGGAAGACTTGTAAATGCTAGTGACACCTTCCTCCTGCTTCCTTTCTCTGTCGCAACGCAACGAAGACTTGTAAATGCTGGTGACACTTCCTCCGGCTTCCTTTCTGTGTCACCAACAGCACGGAAGACTTGTAAATGCTGGTGACACCTTCTTCCGGCTTCTTTCTCTGTCGTCGACAGCAGGAGACTTGTAAATGTGGTACACCTTTCCCTTCGGGTTCCTTTCTCTGTGTCGACAGCAAGGAAGGGGCTTGTAAAAGTGGTACACCCTTCCCTTTGGCTTCCTTTCCTGTGCAACAGCAAGGGAAAATTTTAAAAGCTGGGACACCCTTTTCCCTTTTCCTTTTTGTCGAAAAGCAAGGAAGGGTTTTTAATGGTTGTGACCTTCCCTTCCCGCTTATTTTTCGCCAAAAGAAGGGAAGACTTGAAAAGTGGAATTCCTTTGCTTCCTTTTCTATGTAACAGCGGGACTTGTAAAAAGCTTGGAACCCCTTTTCCGGCTTCCTTTCTCTGTCGTCAAAAGGAAGGAAAAATTTGTAAATATGGTGAACCTTCCTTCTGTTCCTTTCTCTGTGCCAACAGCAAGGAAGACTTGTAAATGTGGTAAATTCCCCCGGTTCTTTCTCTTCGTCGACAGAAAAAAGACTTGTAAAGCGGTGAACCTTATTCGGGGTTCTTTTCTCTGTCGACAACAGCAAGGGCTTGAAATGTGCTGACACCCTTTTTCGGCTTTTTTCTATCGCCAACAGCAAGGAAAACTTGTAATGTGGTGACCTTCCTTCCCGTTCCCTTTTTTGTCGTCAAAAAAAAGGAAGACTTTTAAATGTGGTGAACCCTTTCCTTCCCGTTCCTTTTCTGTCGTCAACGAAGGAAGATTGTAAATGGGTGCCCCCTTTCCCTTCGGTTTCCCTTTTTCTGTCGCCAACGCAAGGAGCTTGTAAATGCTGGGGAAACTTTTGTTTTCCCTTTTCTGTCACCCCCGCAAGAAGACTTGTAAAAAAGCTGGTGACACCTTTGGCTTTTCTGTGTCGCCAACAGCAAGGAAGACTTGTAAATGTGGTGAACTTCCCTTCTGTTCTTTTCTGTGTTTAAAAGAAGGAGACTTGTAAAATTTTTGGACCCTTCCCTTTGGCTTCCTTCTCTGTCGACGCAAGGATGACTTGTAAATGTGGGAATTTGGCTTCTTTTTGTTTCGTAAAAGCAAGGAAGACTTGTAAATGTGGGAAACCCTTTCCCTTTGTTCCCTTTTTCTGTGTCAAAGCAAAGGGAAAATTGTAAATTGGTGCACCTTCCCTTCCGGTTTTTTGTGTCAAACAGCACGGAAGACTTGTAAATGCTTTGGGGACACTTCCTTCCCGGTTCCCTTTTTTGTCGTCACACAGGGAAAACTTTAAATGTGGTGACACCCTTTTCCCGTTCCCTTTCTTGTGTCGACAGAAAGGGAAAATTGTAAATGTGGTGACCCTTCCCTTTGGTTCCTTTCTTTCGCCAAAGAAAAAAGATTGTAAAGTGGTGACCCTTTTTGTTTTTCTTTCGAAACAGCAGGGAAGATTGTAAATGGTTGTGAACCTTCCCCTTCCCGCTTCCCCTTTGTCGCCAAAAGCAAGGAAGTTTTTAAAAGTAGTGACACCTTCCTTCGCTTCTTTTCTATCGTAAAAGAAGGAAAGACTTGTAAATGCTAGTGACACTTCCTTCCCGGCTTCCTTTTCTGTCTCAACAAAGGAAAATTTTTTAAATATGGTGACACCTTTTCGCTTGTTTTGTGGCCAACGAAGGAAAATTGTAAATGCTGGTAACCTTTTCCGGGTTCCTTTTCTGTGTGACAAAGAAAAGACTTGTAAAAATGGTGAACTTCCTTCGGTTCCTTTCTCTGTCGAAACAGAAAGGGATTGTAAATGCTGTGAATTCTTTGGTTTTCCCTTTTCTGTCCCCAAAAGCAAGGAAGCTTGTAAAAGTGGGAACCTTCCCTTTGCTTCCTTTTTCTGTCGTCAACGAAGGAAGGATTGTAAATGCTAGTGACACTTCCCTTTTGCTTCCTTTCTTGCTTCAAAGCAAAAGGGAAAACTTTAAAAAGTGGTGACACCTTCCCTTCCCGGTTTTTTCTCTGTCGAAATCAAAGGGAAGATTGTAATGCTGGAACACCTTCCCTTTGGTTCCTTTCTTGTCGTCGACAGCAAGGGAAAATTGTAAATGCTGGGTGACACTTCTTCGGTACCTTTCTCGTCCCAGCAGAAGGAAGTTTTAAATGGGGGTGACACCTTCCCTTTGTTCATTTCTGTCACCCCCAGCAAGGAAGACTTTAAAAGTGGTGACCCTTTCCCGGTTCCTTTTGGGTCGCCCAAAAGAAGGGAAAATGTAATGTGGTGGGCACCCTTTCCTTTGCTTTTTCTGTCGTCAACGCAAGGAAGACTTGTAAATGTTGGTGCCCTTTTTGTGTTATTCTCTGTGAAAGCCGGAAAGATTGTAAATGTGGTGAACCTTCCCTTCCCGTTCCTTTTTCTGTCGTCGAACAGGAAGTTGTAAAAAGTGGTGAACCCTTTCCTCGGTTCCTTTCTGTGTCACCACGAGGAAAGTTGTAAAGCTGGGGCACCTTTCCCTTCCCGGGTTCGTTCTCTGTCGGCCAACTGAGAAAAATTGTAAATGTGTGAACCCTTCTTCCTGCTTTTCTCTGCGAAAAAGAAAAAAAAAACCCCCCCCCCCACCAACGAGGGGGAAGAAACGGGAAAACCCCCCGGCCCCGGGCCCCCAAAAGGAAGGACGAAAAGGGGAACCCGGCCCCCGTTCCGAAAAGGGAGAAGGGGACCCTTTCCCCCCGGAACACGGGAAAGAAGGGGACACCCCCGGCGAAAAAAAGGGGAAAAAAGGGGCCCCTCCCCGCCACCCGAAAAGAAAAGACGAACGGCCCCCCGCTTTCCCCCGAACGAAGAAGGGGGGGCTTTTAAAAAGGGAAATTTCCCCGGTTCCTTTTTTTGTTCCCAAAAGGAGGAAAATTTTTTAAATTGGTAACCTTCCTTCGCTTCCCCTTTTTCTGTGCCCCCAAAGGAAAATTTTTAAATGCTGGTAAAACTTCCTTCCGGTTCCTTTCTCTGTTTGTCGAAGCAAGAAAACTTTTAATGTGGTGACCCTTCCCTTTGGTTCCTTTTTCTGTCGCACAGAAGGAAGATTGTAAATGTGTGACACCCCTTCCCTTTCCGGTTTCCTTCTCTTCGCAAAGCAAAGGAAAACTTTAAAATGTTGGGGACACCTTCCTTCTGCTTCCTTCTCTGTGAAAGAAAGGGGACTTGTAAAAGTGGGGAATTTTCCTGCTTCCCTTTTTTTCGTCAACGAAGGAAGATTGTAAAGCTGGGGAACCCTTTCCCTTCCCGGTTCCCTTTTTTGTCGCCCAAAAAGAAGGAAAATTGGTAAAACTGGTAAAAACCTTCTTTTTTTTCTTGTCCCACAGAAGGAAGATTGTAATGTGTCACCCTTTTCCCCGGTTCCTTTTGTCGCAAGAAGAAGATTGTAAATTTTGGTGACAAACCCTTCCCTTTTGCTTTCCTTTTTCGTCGCAACAGAAGGAAGCTTGTAAATGTTTTTGAACCCTTTTTCGGCTTCCTTCTTTCGCCCAAAAGCAAGGAAGATTGTAATTGGTTAATTCCTCCCCTTCTTTCTGTTTTGTCAACGAAGGAAGATTGTAAATGTGGTGAACCCCTTCCCTTCGTTCCTTTCTGTCGTAAAAAGAAGGAGACTTGTAAAAACTGGTGACACCTTCCTTGGTTCCTTTTTTGTCCAAAGCAAGGAAACTTTTAAATGTGGGAACCCTTCCCCCGCTCCTTTTCTGTCCACAGAAGGAAAACTTGTAAATGTGGGGAACCCTTTCCTTTCCGTTCCTTCTTGTCGCCAACAGCAAGGAAGACTTGTAAATGCTGGTGACCCTTCCTTCCTACGTTCCTTCTTCTGTCGTCAACAGCAAGGAAGACTTGTAAATGGTGGTGACTACTTCCTTCGTCTCAATTCTCGGTCCCAACAGCAAGGAAGACTTGTAAATGCTGTGACACCTTCCCCTCCCGGCTTCCTTCTGTTTCGTCAACACAAGGAAGACTTGTAAATGCTGGTGATCAACCATCCTTCTCTTCCTTTCTCTGTCGTCAACACAAGAAGACTTGTAATGCTGCGACACCTTCCTTCCGCGGCTTCCTTACTGTCTCACCAACACACGAAGACTTGTAAATGCTGTGAAACCTTCCTTCCTGCCATCCGTTCTCTGTCGCCAACGCAAGGAAAGACTTGTACATGCTAGTGACAACCTTCCTTCCTGCTTCCTTTTCACTGTCGTCCAACCGCACGGAAGATCATGTAAATGCTGTGACACACTTCCTTCCTGCTTCTTTCTCTGTCGCCAACAGCAAGGAAGACTTTAAATGCTAGTGACACTCTTCCTTCCTCTTCCTGTCTCTGTCGCCAACAGAAGGGAAGAGCTTGTAACTGCTGTGACACCTTCTTACCGCCTTTCCTTCTCGTCGACAACAGCAAGAGACTTGTAAATGCTGTGGACACTCCTTCCTGCTTTCTTTTTCTGTCCCCCACAGCCAAGGAAATATTGTAAATGCTGTGACACCTCCTTCCTGCTTCCATTCTCTTCGTCCCAACAGCAAGGAAGACTTGTAAATGTTCGTGACACCATCCTTCTCTGCTTCCCATTCTCTGTCGCCAACAGCAGGAAGACTTGTAAATGCTGGTGACACCTTCCGCCCGGCTTCCTTTCTGTGTCCGTCAACAGAAGAAGACGTGCAAAATGCTGGTGACACTTCCTCCCCGGCTTCCTTTTCTGTTTCGTCACACAAGGAAGACTTGTAAATGCTGCTGACCATCCTTCCTTCCTGCTCCGTTCTCTGTCGTCAACAGCAAGGAATACTGAAAATCTGTTGACACCCTTCCTTCCGCTTCCTTTCTGTTCACCAACAGCACGGAAGATCGTGTAAATGCTGTGACACCTCCCTTTCCTGCTTCCGTTCTCTGTCGCAACTGCAAGGACGACTAGTAAATGCTAGTGACCCTTCCTTCCGCTTCCTTTCTCTGGCAACAACAGCACGGAAACTTGTAAATGCTTGACACCTCCTTCCTGCTTCCTTTCTCTGTCGCCAACACAAGGCAGACTTGTAAATGCTAGTGACACCTTCCATCCTGCTTCCTTCTCTGTCGTCAACAGAAGGCAGACTGGTAAACTCAGGTGACACCTTCTACCCTCCTGCTTCCTTTCTCTGTCGTCATCAGCAAGGAAGACTTGTAAATGCTGGGACACCTTCCTTACTCCTGCTTCCTTTTTCGGTCACCCACTCAAGGAAGACTTGTAAATGCTGTGACACTTCCTTCCTGCTGCCGTTCTCTGTCGTCAACAGCAAGAATACTTGTAAATGTTGGTTACACCTTCTTCCTGCTTCCTTCTCTGTCGCCAACAGCAAGGAAGACTTGTAAATGCTGGTGACCAAACCTTCCGCCCGCTTCCTTTCTGGGTGCGTCAACAGCAAGAAATTGTAATGCTGGTGACACCTCCTTCCTGCTTCCTTTCTCTGTCGTCAACAGCAAGGAAGACTTGTAAATGCTGGAGACACCTTCCTTTCCGGCTTCCTTTCTGAGTCCGCCAACAGCACTGAAGACTTGTATTATGCTGGTGACACCTTCCTTCCTGCTTCCTTTCTCTGTCGCCAACCGCAAGAAACTTGTAAATGCGAGTGAAACCTTCCTTCCTGCTTCCTTTCTCTGTCCGCCAACAACAAGGATGACTTGTAAATGCTAGTAGAAACTTCCTTCCGGCTTCCATTCGTGTCGCCAACCAGCAAGAAGACCTGAACTGCTGGTGACACCTTCTTACCTGCTTCCTTTCTCTGTCGTCAACACAAGCGGAAGACTTGTAAATGCTGGGACACCTTCCTACCTCTTCTCTTCCTCTTCGCCAACAGCAAGAAGACTTGTAAATGCAGTGGACACCTTCCTTCCGGCTTCTTTCTGTCGCCAACAGCAATGAAGAATTGTACATGCCTGTGACATCCTTCCTCCCGGATTCCTTTCCTGTGTCTCAACAGCAAGGAAGACTTTGTAAATCTGTGACACCTTCCTTCCTGCTTCCTTTCTCTGTCGTCAACAGCAAGGAAAGACTTGTAAATGCGGTGACACCTTCCTTTCCGCTTCCCTTTCTGTGTCGCCAACAGCACGGAAGACTTGTAAATGCTGGTGACACCTTCCTTCCTGCGTCCTTTCCTCTTTCGCCAACTGCAAGGAAGACTTGTAAAGGCTAGTGACATCTTCCATCTTCCCATCCTGCTTCTTTCTCTGTCCGCCAACAGCAAGGAAGACTGTAAATGCTGGTGACACCTTCCTTCCGCTTTCTTTCTGTGCCCAACACAAGGAAGAATTGTAAATGCTGGGACACCTTTCCTCCCGGCTTCCTCTCTGTGTCGCAACAGCAAGGAAGACTTGAGTAAATGCTGGTGACAACCTTCCTTCCTGCTTCCTTTCGTCTGTCGTCCAACAGCAATGAAGACTAGTAAATGCTGTCTGACACCTTCCTTCCGACTTCCTTTCTGTGTCGCCAACAGCACGGAAGACTTGTAAATGCGGTGACACCTTCCTTCCCGCCTTCCTTTCTCTTTCGCCAACTGCAAGGAAGACTTTAAATGCTAGTGACACCCTTCTTCCTGCATCCTGTCTCTGTCGGCCAACAGCAAGGAAGACTTGTAAATGCCATGACAGCCTTCCTTCCGGCTTCCTTTCTCGGTCGCCAACAGCAAGGAAGACATGTAAACTGCTGGTGACACCTCCTTACCTGCTTCCCTTCTCTGTCGTCCAACACATGGAAGACTTTGTAAATGCTGGTGACACCTTCCTTCCCTGCGCTTTCTCTGTCACCACAGCAAGGAAGACTTGTAAATGCCCGGTGCCACCTTCCTTCCAGCTTCCTTCTGTGTCGCCAAAGCAAGGAAGAATTGTAAATGCTGGTGCCACACTACCTTCCTTCCAGCTTCTATTCTTCGTCGTCGACAGCAAGGACGACATGTAAATGCTAGTGACACCTTCCTTCCGCTTCCTTTCTCTGTCGCAACAGCAAGGAAGACTTTAAATGCTGTGACACATTCCATCCTGCTTCCTTTTCTGTTGTCGCCAACCGCAAGGAAACTTTAAATGCTGGTGACACGTCCTTCCTGCTTCCTTCTCTGTCGCCAGAGCAAGGAAGACTTGTAATGCCTGGTGACACCTTCCTTCCTGCTTCCATCTTCTTGGTCGCCAAGAGCAAGGAAGACTTGTAAATGCTGGTGACACCTTCCTTCCGGCATCCTTTCTCTGTCGCCAAGATCAAGGAATACTGTAAAATGCATGGTGACACTCCTTCCTTCCTGCTTCCTTTCTCTGTCGTCCAACAACAAGTAAGACTTGTAAATCTGGTGACACCTTCCTCGGGGTCCTGCTTTCTTTCTTCTGTCGCGCCAACAGCAAGGAAGACTTGTAAATGTGGTGACACCTTCCTTTCTGCTTCCTTTCTCTTTTCGCCGACAGCAAAGGGGGAAGAACTTGTAAATGCTGGACACCTTCCTCCCGCTTCCTATTCACACTTTCGCCTTTCGCCTCTATAAACGAAAAAGACTTCCAACGATTCGCTCCTCTGTAAGCAATGGTTTTTTTTTTATGTTTTACCGGGTATTGTGTTTCGCTGTTTCTGCTCAACATGTTAGTGGATGCGGTTTGACTGCTTGATCACGTCCCATCCTGAATTTGCCCTGGATCATTCTCTAGGTGATCGATCAGATTACATGAAATTCATTAAGAGTGTGAAATTCATGATGATTTTCCGCAGGCATCTTGACTCATCTGTATGTTTTCTTTTGTGCACATTCAAATGAATGTTGAAGTACCGGCCGCCGTATGAAGCTACAAACAAGAGGTAACGCTATCGATTTAAACAGGTAACTCAGCTAAGAATAGCACTTTATTGGTGTAGCCTATGTTGGCAATCCTTCAGACAAGGCAAGAATAAACTCTCTAACAAGTATCGAAATAAGCACAACATTCTTTTCCAAGAACTAAAAGTCGACTATCTTCAGCATACGCAAAAGGCCTTGTCAAACTCAGCACCCAATGACTCCCATTGTTGTCAGTGAAGGATTTAAGGCGCATTATATTAAACCTCGTCGTTTCATTTTAATATCTCCTTTTCCTCTTCCTTCTGCGCCTCCTCCCTTCTACAGACCCCATCCTCATGACGTCATTTTCATAATATTTGGGGACTCTTCACTTACTTTTTCCCCCCCCCCCCCCCCCCCCCCCACCATAATGTTATTTCTGCTGTTTGTTAGTTGTCCTGCCTTAAGAACACGAGAGTCTAGGCTCTTTAATTCAATGTTTGTCGCAGTCATTGGGTGATTCCGTACTTCAACATTCATTTTGCCGTTGTGATCTGCGCCTGCAATCATTTAAAACAAACAAACAAACGAAAAGTCATCAAAGCGGTCATTTTGAAAAGAACTAGTATAAAAGACCTGACCCGCGGACACCATCATTATTTTGCCAGTTTTTATCCCTATACAACTCTCAAAGACCGGTATTGAAGAACAGTATGAGTTGAGTTTATTTCTCACACAATATTCACGCCATTTTTTTCAGTTCATTCAGTCAAATGAGTCCCACAGGTGCCCTACCGATGAACTGTTTAATTTCTGTAGTGCATTCTGCAAATTCCTGTCATTAAGAAACGTGCTGTAACTTTCCAGTACCATTCTAATCACGCAGTCTCCACACCTTCAGCCTGTCTAAAATCAGCAATACCCTCCGTTCCATTCCCATCCACAAAACCCAACATCCTCATGCCGTGTCCTGCCATTCCCCTTGAACATGCTCTTCGGCTGCATCCACGCGCGAAATTAATATCCGAGTTGTGTGAGCGACTGGATGGTTACTGCCCCGCTGCCCAGCGGTCAGCCCTGTGCCTGACTGGGAATGCGTTCAGTCACCGCTGCTCTTTTCCTGCTGAGGTCCTGTGGCGGTCAAACCAATCCTTAGAATTCAACCCTCTCTTTCGTTTCCCAAGACCCTACACCCTGTTCCCCCCCCCCTCCCCCCCACCCTTTTCCTATCAATTCACTCTCCCTCCTCTCTTCTTACCTCGACAGCAGGTCATCTCTCCTCCCCCCTCTCAGCCGCACATCCCCATTTCAAAATTACCCTTCCCCCACTACCCCAATCAGCCAATAATCAAGATACTCTCTTGCTGAGTACTGTCGAGGGTGGTGGGGCAAAGTGTGCCATTACTGGCGAGCCTATGATTTCCCTAGCTGCACCAACAGTTTATTGCAGAAAACACAGGTGGTGGTACCCACCTCAACCTCACTTCGTGAACTGAAAAAAAAAGAGAAAATCAAATAAGCCACACATCAAAGCCCACAGACATGACTAATGTAATGCAGGTGCGATGACGGTTTATGCCCCCCTCGGCCTCACGCGACTAAGCGCCTATCTAAAAGCTATTGTTATAATGCGAGCAGCCCACTAAGTGTATAGCTACGACGAAGTTGCCGTCTCTGTCTAACAGGTATTACGACTTTTTGCCCCCAGTCCCAACGTTGTCAGCTGCTACAAAGCTTTTCCCAGACCGGAGTGATAATGAAGTCTTTTGCTGCCTAAAATGATTATACATAACCTCCTCCCTCTCCTCCTCCCTCTCCCCCTCCTCTTCCCACCCACAGCAAATGCTACAGACCCCCCCCCCCCCCCCCCCCCCCAATTACTACGAAGCCTTTACCTACCTAAGCCTGTGCTCTGAAAGCTGTTTTCTTGCATCAGCAGTTGTATCGAGCCTTTTTCTTTGCACCTAAGCAAACAGCTAATACCAAATTTTTATGTACCCAGATAATCACTACAATGTCTTTTTTTCTACCCGAGCAACCACGACAAGACATTTTCATACTTAAACTGTAACTAAGCTATTTCCATCTAGTAAGTATTTTCTACGCAAAGTTTTCCTGTCAAAGAACCGCTATGAAATGTGTTCATGCATTAGCAAACTACCGCTAAATTAGTTTCACATGACTGCAGGCGAAATTGAAACATTATTTTTAAAGAATTAAAGTAATTTCGCCGGTTAACATGGACAAACAAATTACAAAACAAAACACAACGCATGTCGAGTCTGAGGTCTTCTTCAGGCGTCATCAATAACATTGAGGATTATGAAAACGACTACGAGCAGACACTTTTCTTCCAACTTCTCAATAAGTGATTGCTCGTTCTTCGTTTTCATTGTCCTGAATGTTGTTTTATCTTGCCTACAGAAGACCTAAGAGGTCGGAACGCGTTGCGTTGTCTTGTTATTGTCCTGAATGTTGTTTATCTTGCCTACAGAAGACCTAAGAGGTCGGAACGCGTTGCGTTTGTCTTGTTATTGTCCTGAATGTTGTTTATCTTGCCTACAGAAGACCTAAGAGGTCGGAACGCGTTGCGTTTGTCTTGTTATTGTCCTGAATGTTGTTTATCTTGCTACAGAAGACCTAAGAGGTCGGAACGCGTTGCGTTTGTCTTGTTATTGTCCTGAATGTTGTTTATCTTGCCTACAGAAGACCTAAGAGTCGGAACTCGTTGCGTTTGTCTTGTTATTGTCCTGAATGTTGTTTATCTTGCCTACAGAAGACCTAAGAGGTCGGAACTCGTTGCGTTTTGTCTTGTTATTGTCCTGAATGTTTGTTTATCTTGCCTACAGAAGACCTAAGAGGTCGGAACTCGTTGCGTTTGTCTTGTTATTGTCCTGAATGTTGTTTATCTGCCTACAGAAGACCTAAGAGGTCGGAACTCGTTGCGTTTGTCTGTTTATTGTCCTGAATGTTGTTTATCTTGCCTACCAGAAGACCTAAGAGGTCGGAACTCGTTGCGTTTGTCTTGTTATTTGTTTGTTCATGTAAACCGGCAGAGTTACTTTATATTTTTTAAAATAAAAATTTACCATGAAATAGTTTCCAAAGTAAGCGGTACCTACACCTATATAACATATTCTGCAAATGCATTGCTTACTTGAACAATTGCTACGAAGGCTTTTCCTATCAATTGCTACGAACATTTGTTTTATCTGAGCAATTATTATGATGCCTTTCTCAAACTACACAGCTACTAATAGCCTTTTCGTACCAAGCAAATATAACTAACGCCTTTTGGTTTCTTTTAGCAAACATTAGCTCCAGAGCCTTTCATACACAGGCAATAGTAATCTTGTCGACACTTATCCGTATGTAAACAATTACAACCAAATCTTTTCCTACGTATTTTTTTCAAAAACCCTTTTCTTCATAAGTTAGTGTTTTGAAGCCTTTTGCAACCCAAGCAATTATTCCCAAGCCTTTTCCAATCATTGCAATTATTACGAAGTTGTTTTCTTCTGACCCTATCGTAAGGAAACCTTTTCCTCACCTACTCAATCACTATAATAGCTTTTTACCTACTGATCAATCCTAACCTGAGCAATTACCACGAAACCTTTATCTACATAATAAAGCTACGGAGGCTTTCCTACTAAATCAGTCATCACAAAGTCTTTTCCTACCAAACCAATTGCTGACTTTACTTACCTGAGCGGCTATAAGGAAGCCCCTTTTCCCCCCACCTAAGCAAGTAATATGAAGCCACCCCCCCCCCCCCCCCCCCCCCCCCGCATGCACACATACTCTCTCTCAATCTCAATCTTCTGACCCCCCTCCTCCACAGCAACGAATATGAGGCATTTTCGCACTAAGCAATTACAACCCAGCCTTTTTTCTATGAAAACGATTAAAACGAAACCTGCATCTATCCAAACAATGAGTATCCAGCCTTTTGCCACCTAAGCAATTACCATGAAGTCTTTTCTGTCTAAACAGCTTCTTCAAAGCCTTTTTCCTATCTATGCAGTTCTCTGGAAAGCAATTATGTATGGAAATCTGTATTATGCTTATAGAGTTGCTGCAAAGCCTTTTTCTTGTTGGGCAGTAGAAACAAACCTTTCTTTTTGTCTACCTAAGCAGTTAGTATACAGTCGATCCTTTATAACAAGGCGAATCAAAAGCCTTTACGTGCCGAATCAGTTACCACTATGAAGTATTTTCCTGTATAAATCATTACCACAAGCCTTTTCCTGCCTCATCAATTTTTACAAAGCCTTTCGTATCTTAGCTATTGCTTCGAAGACTCTTCCTGCCTGTTTATATACAGCAAACTGTTTCTTTTTTAAACAGCCACCACGAAGCGTGTTCTCATGTAAGCGATTACAATAAAACCTTTCCTAACTAAACTGTTTTTACCAAGTCTTTTCCTACCTAAGCAACATCTACAAAGCTCGTCTACCTGGATAGAGCAGATCGTAGTTCAGATGATGTCTGTTGAACATAGAAAACGTGAGATGTCGTGGCGGTATGTAGTTCTTTATTTACGACTTAAATTTTGTACCACCTAAAACATCACAATGCAAAACATCTCTTTTGCATAACATTAACGCCAACACTTCATTCTACATGGACTTTTCTACATTTGTCACATGATCTGCACTAAAATCCGAACTAAAGCCTGCGACAATAACTTAAACGCATTATCCCTTTCGCACTCTGTGCGAGTATGGTAACATCCTTGGCTCATTACCGCTAGAACTGGAGGCTGTTCTTTAGAGTGGTGCCTTGATTACTCCCCACGGAGTAGAGGGAAGAAAGGGAGAATTGTAGCATTTTACACCCCATTTGCTATGGAAAGAGGCACAGTACTCAGTTCCGGTGTCAAACTTCTGGCTGCCAAAGACTGCTGACTTTAGCAGAACGAAACACGTTTTCCACTGTATACTGGTGAGATTAGAGGCGTGGTGAGAGACTGCGGTGATGGAATCTGCCTCAGGCATGCGCCTAGGTTGTGACCAATTTCTAGCCGGTCCATTCAGCAATGTTATTTGTCTGTCTTTTCTCTGTGTTTATTATCTTCTCCCCTGACATGTCATCTTTGGAACAGTCATTCCCGACAAATATTTTAAAGAGCGCGCGCGTGCGCGCACGCACACACACACACACACACACACACACACACACACACACACACACACACACACACACACACACATGCAAACGCACACACACAACACACACACATACACATGCAAACGCGCGCACACACACACACACACACACACACACACACACACACACACACACACACCATGCGCGCGCGCGCAGCATACAGGCGCTGAAAAGCGCGCACACACGCACACAAACACACATGCACGCACGCACATGTGCGCACACATCATATACACTTGCACACGCACACATAGGCCTAGCCATTCACACGCGCGCGCGCGCATACACACACACACACACACACACACACACACACACACACACACATACATACACACGTGCGCACGCGCGCGCGCAGCGCGCGCACACCACACACACACACACACACACACACACACACACACACACACACACACACACACACACACACACACACACACACACACACACTCACACACACAATTGTAACAGTAGCGCAGATGATGCCTATCAGTTAGATACCCGGGATCAGACCACCGTTTAGGCTAATGTGCTGGTTGGACATCTGCTAATGTGCTGGTTGGACATCTGCTAATGTACTGGTTGGACATCTGCTTGCGGGGTACGGCAAATGGTGATCCAAGGGAGATAATACAGACAGAAAGGTTCCTGTCCAACGCTCACACAAAGACAGCAAGTCGCAAGACAGCAAGTCGCAACACAAAACTGACAGCATATTCCACAAACAGTGAAGATAACAATGAAGATAAACAATGAAGATAAACAATGAAGATAAACAATGGTAAACAATGAGGATAAACAATGAGGATAAACAATGAAGAAAACAATGAGGATAAACAATGAAGATAAACAATGAAGATAAACAATGAAGATAAACATGAAGATAAACAATGAAGATAAACAACCCTTTTTGACAAACCGTTACATGTGCACAAGTAGGAGAAAGACCTAAATGTAGTCACCATCCGGGGAACTCAAAAGACTACATGCCTCAGATGGTGTTACAGTATCTCAAAGTCCAAAGGGGGTGGAAACGAACACACTACTAGTAGCAATTCACGCCCAATACACGGGAGACCTCTCAACTGTACTTCTCATGCATAGCCTATCAAAAGACATTTCAAGGGAAAAACGTATCTCCCAAAGCAAAAGAAAACAGTTCAAATCTCATAGCTCCTCCAGCTCATCAACAGTCGTTCGAGGAAAGCAAACTCCAAGAAAAGGAAAAGAAATACTGTCTCAATACTCCTTTAGTTCATCAAGAGACTCTTCAAACGGAAATCAAACTGCCATAGCAAAGGAGAGAAGTTGAAGTCTTAAAATAGTACAATAATCTCAAATACCCCTCTCGAGGCGGGCCTTAAAGGTTGAGCTAATCTAAAAATAAAGGGGGGGGGGGGGGGGGGGGGGAAGGGGAGACAATGAAAAATCTGAGGGAGATTGTTCCTCTGTCGCACAACAGCTTCTTAGGCTCACAGCACAACCTCCAGCCGTCAAATGAACTTCAGAGCAGAAGAAACGGGAACGCGCACGCTGGAAGCACAATTACAAGCTCTAAGAGGCCACCGTCACGGCGTATCAACACAGGCACGAATGTTCTTATCTTCAGTCACACAGAAGACACTCTACACTCGACCTCCTGACGGGAAACACGGCAGATCCTTTCGGAGTTGTGAGGAAATTGTGATTCGCCCTCCGGCTCATTCAGCTTTCGCTCGTTCCACACGTAGGCCCTACCATAGCCTGTATAACACATCGTTGTGTTCGTCCATCGAGTCGATGAGGATCACTTCAGTCATCTTGGGGTTCAGGGGGGTGAGATGGTTTGTGGATAGGCAGGTGACTGATCAAGCCGATGCGTGCACGGAATGTGCGGTGACAGCTAGGGCAGGGAATGCGAGTGACCTCTTGATTGCTGGCGCGGTCTTTCCTTGCCTGTCTCTTCTGTTGCGCTGCAGCTGTCCTCCTTTCTTCACATACATTGGCGCATTTGTGGATAGAGTGGCGCCATCTAGCTCGATCCACGGCAGTTTGTTCCCATGTGTCAGGGTTGATGTTAAACGCTTTCAAGTATGTTTTGAGAGTGTCTTTGAACCATTTCTTCTGACCTTCATGAGAGTGCACTCCTTGTTGCAGTTCACCTTACAAGAATCCCCTTTGGTAGCAGGTGGTCTGGCATACGAGGTACATGACCTGCCTGCCGAAGCTGAGACAGCGTTAGGATGGTGTGGATGCTCAGCAGGCTTGCTTGGTCAAGCACCTCGGTGTCTGAAATTTTTCCTGGCAATTTTTTGTTGGAACAGGTTCTGTGGATGTGATTCAGTTTCTTGGCACACATAATACACATTGGAAATCGGCCACTTCAGGTCAACTGGCCGGAACGTAGAGGGGGTGGAGGAAGTGTGAGATGAACATCTCCTGGTCACACAGAGAGCAACGGGGTATCACGTCTGGCGGGTCCAGCTAGACGACAGGGTAGTAGAGCGGGGCTGGACTCTCTGACCAGTTGCAAGTGACAGCTAGGGAGTTCGGCTATCTAGCCCTCATGCAGCTCAAACACAACTGCTGTAGCAGGCTGATGGTATAACGCCATTAAGACATTAACTGACATAAGCCAAACTGAGAAGACAACCCGTGCCTGACACACTGTGAATCATGCGTAGCGCCGTCTCGTAGGTCAACAGATGTGGTGTAACGCACACGAACTAGTCCGCACGTAGTAACATCCTGATGAAACTGACACTGAAACTGATCTTCTCCCCGGGGCTTTTCCTTGGCAGATGGTTTTCGTGAGTCCGCATCATCTCGTTCCATGTCCATACCACTTCAGCTGTTACTACCCCGCCCCCTCCCTTCCCCTCCATATTGTCCACGGATTCTCCATAGAGACTCTACAACTGTCTGGCAGCAGACTTTGTTCTGTTCCATCTTCAGTACTGTTTTGTTAATAAAAAAAGAAAAAAAAGTAGGAACACGTTGCACCAACTGAACACACTGTGGGGAAAGATCAAACGTTGGCAGTTGCTCAAAGAGGGCTGGAAGCGTTGTCAGTCAATTGCTGACAGGCAGACCACGCTGGCCCTGTTCCCGCGGGAACGGACGTGTGGAGGACAGAGGGCTGTAACCTCTGGCGGCCGGAGCGCACGCTGACACCTCTGTCCATTAGAGCAGCCAGTGTGTCCAGGGGAGGGGGATCAATAGCGGACTTTGTTGCATCATTCCATTCCATAGCTTTGTTCCCCTTCTCTGCCTACATCTTCACACCAATGTTCTTCTCCCACTCCTCCTTGGCGTCCAGCTCCTCCACTGTTCCTGGCTGCTGACGCTGTTTCCTTCGCATTCTCTCTCTCTCTCTCTCTCTCTCTCTCTCTCTCTCTCTCTCTCTCTCTCTCTCTCTCTCTCTCTCTCTCTCTCTCTCTCTCTCTCTCTCTCTCGCTCTCTGTAATGTGTCCGTTGAAAATGAATTACATTTAACATTGTGCTGTCCTTTCCTAGACAGTTTAAGAAAACAGTACATTGCCCCTAAATATTACAAAAATCCTAATACTTTCCGTTTCTGTTTATTAATAATATCCGCTTATAACAGCGATACCATAAGGATTTTTTTCTTTTTTGCATCAGGCATTCAAGGCGAGAGCAGTCGTTGTATCATAGTTTTTTTTGCTCATGAATGCGGTGTATGTATTAATATAATGCATTTGAATATGTTAATATGATTGCTTGTACACGCCCCTTCTAATGGAACTATGGCCTTTACATAATATTCGAGTTCGAGTTCGAGCTCGAGTTCTCTCTCTCTCTCTGTCTCTCTCTCTGTCTCTCTCTCTCTCTGTCTCTCTCTGTGTGTGTCTCTCTCTCTTGCAGCTCTTTCGGCTACCCTCCCCCTCCCCCGCGCGCCCACTGTAGTTTTTCGTAATATTGTCACAGAGTGATTGGTATGGCGATTTCATGAAAGCGGCAAGTGTTACTTCTGATATTTGTACATCGCTCTCGCAGGAGCTGAAATACATAACTACTCCTTCTACCGTCACTACTAGTACTACTAGAAATACTACTGCTACTACTGCTGCTGCTGCTGCTGCTGCTGCTGCTGCTACTCTTGCTGCAGCTACTGCTATATCTGTTGTTGCTGCCGCTGCTCCTACTATTGTTGTTGCTGCTGTTGCTACCTCTACTACTACAACTACTACTACTACTACTACTACTACTACTACTACTGTAGTTAGGGTCCTATAGACCATTGGCTACAGGAGCAGTTCAGACTTACAGGCTCACCGTGCCAGGGGCAAAACATGATTGAAAGTGGTGACCTATCCTTCACCTTACACCATCTTCTCCTCCCCGACCAGGATGAGGCACCCATTGACAGCCGACCATAATGAGGTACCCATTGACAGCCGACCAGGATGAGGTACCCATTGACAGCCGACCAGGATGAGGTACCCATTGACAGCCGACCAGGATGAGGCACCCATTGACAGCCGACCAGGATGAGGTACCCATTGACAGCCGACCAGGATGAGGTACCCATTGACAGCCGACCAGGATGAGGTACCCACTGACAGCCGACCAGGATGAGGTACCCACTGACAGCCGACCAGGATGAGGTACCCACTGACAGCCGCCCAGGATGAGGTACCCATTGACAGCCGCCCAGGATGAGGTACCCATTGACAGCCAGCTGGACAGGGGCTGTTCGGGTGTAAAAGATCCGAACCTTCCTCCTCCCTTCCGAGCTTATGACCTTCGAACTTACGACCATCACTTTAGGCTGCCTAATTTTCTCATTATCTGACTACGGGATTCCCTCTACCACCACACACACCACCACCACCACCACCACACCACCACCACCACCACACCATCATCATCATCATCATCATCATCGTCATCGTCATCACCGTCCTCATCCTCATCCTCATCATTAGCAAAACGTTAATGATGGTGATTGTATGGTGATAACAACAACATCAACAAGAACAAGAACGACAACAACAATAACAACAACAGCGAGGACGACGACAGCGGCAGCAGCAGCAACAACAACAATAACCGCAATAACAAGAACAATGACAATAAACACAACCACCTTATAACAAGAACAGCAAGAGTTCTCGACGCATAAGTTTGTTGATCCAATATTCCGGAAGAAACAAATCAAAATAAACATTTCTCAAATCAGATAGTAAATAGCCAAAACAAAAGCTTCGAACAAAAAATGAATGAAAGATAAAAGAAAGACAAAAAATATATTTTTGATGTGAGGGCCGTCTCAGGAGAAAGCAATTTATAACCGGACTCTTGGGCCACTCTGCTGAAGAAATGTGTGTGTGTGTGTGTGTGTGTGTGTGTGTGTGTGTGTGTGTGTGTGTGTGTGTGTGGTGTGTGTGTGTGTGTGTGTGTGTGTGTGTGTGTGTGTGTGTGTGATCGTTGTCGTGTCTCTACTTGTTGTTAGGTGACGGTTAATATTTGTTCAAGCACTGTGCAAAGTACTCTTGAAAAGTGAACAGGTATTATAAAAATTGACAAATATGACGATGACGATGACAACGACGATGACGACGACGACGACGACGACGACGGCAACGACGACGACGACAAATGATGATGATGATGATGATGATGATGATGATGATGATGATGATGATGATGATGACGTTGCTGCTGCTGCTGCTGCTGCTGCTGCTGCTGCTGCTGCTGCTGCTGCTGCTGATAATGATGCTGATGGTGACGATGGTGATGATGATGTTGATGATAATGATGCTGAGAAGGAGGAGGAGAAGGAGGAGAAAGATTGATGATGATGATGATGATGATGATGATGATGATGATGATGATGATGTGATGATGATGATGATTGGATGGACACAAAAGAACATCTCTGGCAGCTATGGTTATCTCATAATAAATCATATGGATACAAATAATGTTTTACACACATGCAAAAAAAAAAACCCAAAAGAGATAGTGATGTAATTATCTGTATCTCGTACAAAGTGGAGACTAATGTAATTACACTACACTATCGTACACTACACAGCATTACACTGCACCACACTACACTACATTACACTATACCACACTGTACTACACTGCATTACGCTGTACTGCGCTGCACTACACTGCACTACCCAGCACCCACACTAACTACACTACACTACACTACACTACAACTACACTACCTACATACACTACGCTACACTACACTACCCTGCCCAGCACTACACTACACTACAGTACACGACACGGCACTACACGATTCTACTCTCTTCTTCACTAAATCACACTGCACTGAAGCAGTGTACACTGTAGCAGACTACACTACACTACACTACACCACACTACACCAAATCACACTGCACTGGGCGACAATGCACTACACTATATAACATTTTAATACGCTACACCACACTGTACTGAAGTACTGTACAATGCACCGGACTTCACTGCATTTTACTACACTAGACTACACTACACTACACCACGCTACACCAAATCACACTGCACTGGGCGACAATGCACCACACTATATAACATTTTAATACGCTACACCACACTGTACTGAAGTACTGTACAATGCACTACACTATATAACACTTTAATACGCTACACCACACTGTACTGAAGTACTGTACAATGCACTACACTATATAACACTTTAATACGCTACACCACACTGTACTGAAGTACTGTACAATGCACCGGACTTCACTGCATTTTACTACACTAGACTACACTAGACTACACTACACTACACTACACGGCACTACACGGCACTACACTACACTACACTACACTATACAGTAATATATCATGCTACTCCTTAATCGACTGAAGTACTGTACAGTACACGAGACTGCACGGCATTCCACTACAGTACAGTACAGTACAGTAAAGTACAGTACAGATACAGTACAGTATAGTGCACTGCACTACGCAACACCGTGCACTACACTACACTGCATACTTTATGCTGCACCGGTCTGCAAGCATCAGTGTACACTACGCTACACTATCACGCTACATCAATCCGCACAAAAGTACACCACCCTACACAGAAGTTCTTTACACACTACACTACAACACACCCACACCACACCACACCCACACACCACACCACAACGAATTCTTACACTCCACTCCACTCCACTCCACTCCACTACGCTACCTACACTCACTACACTACGCTGCGCTACGCTGCGCAACGCTGCGCTACGCTACGCTGCGCTTCTCTACCTACGCTACGCTACGCTACGCTGCGCTACGCTACGCTACGCTACGCTGCGCTACGCACGCTACGCTACCTGCGCTACGCTACGCTACGCTACGCTACGCTACGCTACGCTACGCTGCGCTACGCTCGCTACGCTACGCTACGCTACCCTACGCTGCGCTACGCTACGCTACGCTACGCTACGCTACCCTACGCTACGCTGCGCTATGCTACTACGCTACTCTACGCTACGCTACGCTGCGCTGCACTGCACTGTACTGCACTCCACTCCACTGCCCTGCACTGCCCTGCTCACCACATACACTACACTACATTACACTAACTACACTACATTACACTACACTACACTACACCCGACCATATACACTTCTCGACACTACACTGCACTACTCTAGAGCGGAATACAATCTAATTTAATAAAATTAAATGCAGTACGCCGGTTGTAGCAGCGTTGGATATATTAGTGACACAAATTTAGTTTCCATTGCTAAGAATATTGTTGCCACATACTAGCAGCATCCCCCATTTTCAGAATAGTTGAATTTTCATGGCATGCACAAACGGTGTGCTAATTCATCTGATTTACACTGTACGGCAGCAATGTATGGTTAGGATGTTTTTCCTATGATGTGGAAGTCAGTAGTGCCCTACCATCTCCACTCTTTCTGCAACACACCACACACACACACACACACACACACACACACACACACACACACACACACACACACACACACACACACACACAGCACGCACGCACGCACGCACGAACACACGCACGCACCCCCCACACCCCCCACACACACAGAGAGAGAGAGAGAGAGAGAGAGAGAGAGAGAGAGAGAGAGAGAGAGAGAGAGAGAGAGAGAGACAGAGGACAGACAGACAGACAGACAGACAGACAGACAGACGGACAGACAGAGACAGAGAGAGAGAGAGAGAGAGAGAGAGAAGAGAGAGAGAGGAGAGAGAGAGAGAGAGCAGTTCAAAGGTTTACGGAAGAAAAGCCATTAGTCTTACGTAATCTTCAGTTGACTGTGTGCAAGGTTCTTTGCCTTCATATGTGCTATGTTCCATACTTTTTAAAGCATTATTGTACCCAGGGAAGTGATTTGATACGAAACTGTCATAGAGGCTTAAGTGTAACTCCTTGGTTTGTGTACGCTGTGGGCAGATCAACGTATTCATACCAAATGTAAACAACGTACAAGTATTCATCCGTGATAATGAACATCGCCCACACATCGCTTTGATGGACATCTTGATTGGCATGTGAGGTCAGAGATAGAAGACATGTTTAAGGACTGAGGGTGATGAAGCAAAGGAGACGGAAGCGGAAGACAGAGGCGTGATGCAGCAGTATGAATATTCATCAATAAAATCGGTTAATTGCATACACCTCTTGTGTATGCTCCTCAATATTCTATCAAGGCACGTAGCAGAGAGGAAGGGGCTGGGGAGATAAGGTTGGCGATGGAGTTGAAAGGAGTCGAGAGAAGAACGGAAGTGAGGAGGGGGGGGGGGGGGGTGCACGGGCGGATGGGGAAAAGGGAAGCTAGGGGGCTGAGGGAGATACCTAGCTATGAAAGTTAATGAAGGATTCGTTAGAAACAGGCTTTGTGTTCAAGGAAGAGGAAGACACTGATGAGAATTTTCATTGAACAGCGGGCAAACGTACGCACAGCTCCTTCACCCGCAAGCGGAGATGGGACTGTCCCTAAGGGAAGACACCCAATAATGTGCTAGACACCTCATCCTTCACAGACGTTTCATGCTGTCATCTGCCCTAAGTCTCCTTATGCCAGTGTTCCATGATTTAGTGAACGTTGTCTCTCCCTGTGTGATTCTCTGGTTTCTCGGCAATGTCAGAAGTAGTTTTTACACAGTATCACCTTGTACAGCACTTTGACGCTGTTGGGTTACACAGGGACGAGAGTTCAAGCACCGAAATTTTATATACATTGAAAACGCCAGTGGAACACGAAAAGGATCAGCAGCAGCAACAAAAACCACTACAACAAAACAAAAAAAACCTTACGTGTCGACTTTCCTCGTATTCTCTCTCTCTCTCTCTCTCTCTCTCTCTCTCTCTCTCTCTCTCTCTCTCTCTCTCTCTCTCTCTCTCTCTCTCTCTCTCTGTGCGTGCGTGCGTTCGTGCGTGCATACGTGCGTGCATAAGTGCGTTCTGCTTGCGTGAGCGAGTGCGTGCGTGCGTGCGTGCGTACGCGCGCGCGCGTGTGTGTGTGTGTGTGTGTGTGTGTGTGTGTGTGTGTTTGGGGGGCTGGGTGCGTATGCGTATTTGTCTGTAGTGTAGTGTAGTGTAGTATAGTGTAGTGGGGTGTAGTGCCGTGTCAAGTTGCACGTGCGTGGTCCCTTAGATGTCTCAGTGGAATGCTCTTTGCGTGCCTGCATCCTATATGAACAAGCGCAGGCTTCCAAGGTGGTGCAGGATTTCTCCCAGCTGGTGTTCTCAGCAGGTGAGGACAGTTCTTCTCTGGGTCCCACCCGCGCCTTAGGGTGTAAATTTTCGTGTCCTTTCTTAGACTGATATTTGACGTACTTGGTCGGTGATCAGACTGCAGGGAGAATAGAGTATTGTAGGAGTGGCGATCAACTGCACTAGTTTCTTACCTATTTTTGATGAGAATAATTATGACCTGTCCGAACTTTTTCTCCATTTGCACATGAAGGTTCCACAGTTTGCGTTTTCTTCTGCAGAATTTTGTACCAAGGTCTTCTAGATTCCACTCTTGCATCAAGTCTAGAAGCAGCTGACCATTTCTGTGTGGTGTCATGGTACTGTTGTCTCCGCCGTCACTTTCTCCAATCTTGGCATTCATATCAACTGCCACTAAAGTGACATTGTGCTTGGTGTTAATCTCACTACGTCTTGTAAGTAACTGCAAAAGTCCAGTGCACACTACACTTCAGATGTTTTTTGTAGCATGTAACAGGAAAATATGGTTGTTTCTCGATTTCTGTTGAATGGAAATGAAAAGAAAAACACCTTTCACATTCAATGGAAAATCCAAAACTTGGATGATATCAGCTCTAAGTCCATCAGCCATTTTGAAAATGATTAAGCACTAAAAGAGGACAAAGTACTGTGACAGATTGCAGTCTTACAGTTAGCTATTGCAGCGTATGCATTTCATTGAGACAGATTGCAGTCTTACAGTTAGCTATTGCAGCGTATGTATTTCATTGAGACAGATTGCAGTCTTACAGTTAGCTATTGCAGCGTATGCATTTCATTGAGACAGATTGCAGTCTTACAGTTAGCTATTGCAGCGTATGCATTTCATTGAGACAGATTGCAGTCTTACAGTTAGCTATTGCAGCGTATGCATTTCATTGAGACAGATTGCAGTCTTACAGTTAGCTATTGCAGCGTATGTATTTCATTGAGACAGATTGCAGTCTTACAGTTAGCTATTGCAGCGTATGTATTTCATTGAGACAGATTGCAGTCTTACAGTTAGCTATTGCAGCGTATGTATTTCATTGAGACAGATTGCAGTCTTACAGTTAGCTATTGCAGCGTATGTATTTCATTGAGACAGATTGCAGTCTTACAGTTAGCTATTGCAGCGTATGTATTTCATTGAGACAGATTGCAGTCTTACAGTTAGCTATTGCAGCGTATGTATTTCATTGAGACAGATTGCAGTCTTACAGTTAGCTATTGCAGCGTATGTATTTCATTGAGACAGATTGCAGTCTTACAGTTAGCTATTGCAGCGTATGTATTTCATTGAGACAGATTGCAGTCTTACAGTTAGCTATTGCAGCGTATGTATTTCATTGAGACAGATTGCAGTCTTACAGTTAGCTATTGCAGCGTATGTATTTCATTGAGACAGATTGCAGTCTTACAGTTAGCTATTGCAGCGTATGTATTTCATTGAGACAGATTGCAGTCTTACAGTTAGCTATTGCAGCGTATGCATTTCATTGAGACAGATTGCAGTCTTACAGTTAGCTATTGCAGCGTATGCATTTCATTGAGACAGATTGCAGTCTTACAGTTAGCTATTGCAGCGTATGTATTTCATTGAGACAGATTGCAGTCTTACAGTTAGCTATTGCAGCGTATGCATTTCATTGAGACAGATTGCAGTCTTACAGTTAGCTATTGCAGCGTATGCATTTCATTGAGACAGATTGCAGTCTTACAGTTAGCTATTGCAGCGTATGTATTTCATTGAGACAGATTGCAGTCTTACAGTTAGCTATTGCAGCGTATGCATTTCATTGAGACAGATTGCAGTCTTACAGTTAGCTATTGCAGCGTATGTATTTCATTGAGACAGATTGCAGTCTTACAGTTAGCTATTGCAGCGTATGCATTTCATTGAGACAGATTGCAGTCTTACAGTTAGCTATTGCAGCGTATGCATTTCATTGAGACAGATTGCAGTCTTACAGTTAGCTATTGCAGCGTATGCATTTCATTTACACGATTCAGTCGAGACAGATTGCAGTCTTACAGTTAGCTATTGCAGCGTATGCATTTCATTGAGACAGATTGCAGTCTTACAGTTAGCTATTGCAGCGTATGCATTTCATTTACACTATTCAGTCGAGACAGATTGCAGTCTTACAGTTAGCTATTGCAGCGTATGCATTTCATTTACACGATTCAGTCGCGTTTGGGGGCAGAATATCAAGATAGCAAGAAATAAAGTATCCCTGAGAGAGGCGTAAATAATTTCTACAAAACAATGGACACGTGTGATCGTTCCGAATACGAAAATGATACAGGAAAACGAATTTCATTTCAGAACTGGAATTCGTCTGCGCGGACATAACAGTGATGGTCAATGGTTACTAATGACATTGATATAGCTGAAGACGATAATGCATGTGCCAATGTAAGAGCCGAAGTGGTGCTTACGCTAACTCTTCTTGACTGTGTAAGCCTCAGGGATAAACGAAGGGAATGGTCATGCCTTCTTGACCATAATGCTTCAATCGATTTGAAAAATGAATCCACCCGATTAAAAAAAATCGCCAGAAGGTTCTACGATCAAAACGTTTTCAGGAGTGTTCACAAAAACAGGAAACAAAGAGAGTCAGAACAAATGCTTGCCCACAGCAGGAATTCTAGGGAAAAGAATAACATCGTTGCTTGTTACACGTTCGTTCTGTTTTCTTTTTCTTTCCTTTTAATAAAAGTTGTGTGCATTTAGTTTCTTGGCATTAGTTAGGTATAAAATGTGTGCACTCTGGCTTTAAAACCCACACCACTTACCGAGGTGAATTCGGAAATCAAAGAGTAGAACTGTGACAGAACTTTCTGACTTTCTGATGGAGCTGTGAATCTCTCTCTCTCTCTCTCTTCTCTCTCTCTCCCCTCCCCTCTCTCTCTCTCTCTCTCTCTCTCTCTCTCTCTGTGCCTTCACAACGAGTCAGGCAGATATACGTCGTTTCCCAGTGTACCTCAAAGCACTGCACACCATCATGTTTCCGCAGTCTTCCCTCTGGCGAAAGAGGAGAGGGGCAGCGAGTCACGGAATCTCTCGTGCAGTCGGCCCTGCACCAGGAAGTATTCTCTGTGATAGATGCATTGAAACCGGTACGCCCACTTACCATGTGAGCTCCGGACCTGACGTTTTCCGGTGCAGCAGGAAACCCTCTGACGTCAACCAACATTGATATAAACAAAAATATGATAAACAGTATGTATGTTTGTTTGTATATATGTATTGATGTATGTATACTAGTTAATATGTAGGCACACACACACACACACACACACACACAACACACACACACACACACACACAACACAATATATATATATATAATATATATATATATATAGAGAGAGAGAGAGAGAGAGAGAGAGAGAGAGAGAGAGAGAGAGAGAGAGAGAGAGAGAGAGAGAGGTTAAAAGGATAAAGATGAAAAAGGCGATGATGGTGTCGATGGTGTCAGATTGTTCGTATCTGAATAGCGGCAGAGAAGGAATCTGTCCGTTAGTTGGTGACCTGCCTCTCGTGCTGTAGGACTTTCTTTGCTGCCTGTGGTGCAGTGGTTTTAACAGAAGAACGGTACAGGGGAAACAGCACCCAGCCCCATCAAACCCTTTATCCGTGGTTTATTGGAGTGGGTTGCTTGGAGCTAGCAAGTGAGAGACAGACACGGACCAGTCATGATCTACAGTCTATCGAACAAAGTTTGGTCAGAACCAGACAGGTACCTGCTCCCTCAGAACCACCTAAAAACCATTACAGGAGGGCGTCCTCTGCTAGTTAATTTTCTACTTGGTCTGGAGAGTGCGAGACATTAAACAAGAGTAAGTGTTGTAACTGTGCAACAAGGGTGTTCTAAGAAATAAGCACCTACCTATTTTCAATCATGGTTCTGACGAGTGACCAAAATTCGTAGCTGGGACTGGCTGTTTTGACGGATAAAAGTCAAGTTAGGCATTCTGTTTGTGGGTGAACAACCCACGAGGACAAAGAATAAACCTATTGAGAAGTTCAAAAAGAAGGGTGTGTTTACATGCACTTTCATTAATTATTTCCCTCGGTTGTTTTACATCAGATCTGGGGGAAGATTTTTTGCAGTCCTAACCATTGCTTTTTCTGTCTGTCTGTCTGTCTGTCTGTCTGTCTTTCCTTTGTATCTTCTTAGTCTTTATTTCTAATTTATCGTTTTACAATGGGCGTCGTCGTATTTAAGACAGAATACTTTAGATTCAATGTCGAAGTGAAAATGAAGCGAAAAAAAAAAGGGGAGGAATTCGCTCGAATTTTAATCTTTCGCGCGCAACATTCATGTCGCCGAGTAAATCCACTGACACAAAACTCTTGCAAATTTTGCGCTGATTTTTCGTTGTCGTTGCATTGTCATGTGATTTTTTTTCTCTTTGCCGAGGAAGTTAGCTCACTGACCAGTGCAATTTCATTTGTTGATTTCTAAATCACTTATCGATTACAGCTTATCATCCTTAACTAAAACATGAAATCGAAACCAGTTCTGACAGCTGCTACCCTTTCATCAGCAAATAGGGAAAGTCAGGCTATATTGAACCCCTTAAGGAATACAGTTAATTGTTCAAACATGATCAAAGAGACAATTGAACTTTGACATTGTTTGTATAGCTTTTCGTGAGGACTGCTAATCGAGTGTCACCATTTTGTCCTGTTTAGTGGTATGAAAGAAAATAATAGTGTGCTACTTCCTTCATCATCATCCTAATGTGTGTGTGTGTGTGTGTGTGTGTGTGTGTGTGTGTGTGTGTGTGTGTGTGTGTGTTGTGTGTGTGTGTGTGTGTGTCCCACTCAAGATGGAATACACCAGCATGTAAAAAGGTATGAAATTTTCTCAAGAGAAAAACGATCATATATTTGGTTTCAACTTATATACAAAAAAGTCATTGCCAGACACTGGTAAACGATGGTCATGTGCTGAATTATTCAGCTTACATGATGTTTCACCGTCAATACATCTTAGCACTTCACTCTTTCCTGCCAGTTCTAGCACAGTGTTGATCGACCATGCTGGTGTCAGCGGAAACTCAAGGTGACGATTCATACGGTCAGAGTAGCATGTGTTCCCTCAGAATCCCGCTGACGTGGTGGACAGAGACGAATGGCTAAAGCCGTGATAATATTCTCGAGGATGGAAACCATGTTATTTTTAGTGGACAGAGACCGACAATTGTCTGGAGAATTCCATAATTTAATCATGTCAAGTGTAAGACTTACTGCCACTACGGTAGTCTCAAGACTACCGGTATGTCTGAACAAGCAGGCGTGTTGCTTTCTTTCTTTCTTTTTGTTTGTGCTGTTTGTTTGTTGTTGTTGTTGTTGTTTTGACGTTTTAGTGTGATGTGATGATTAAATCACTGTCATTTTGGCAGAGCCTTCAAGAGAACAGTTTGCACGTAAAGGAACCAAATGGAATAAAGGAGAAGAAAGAAGGAAAGAATGAAACCATGCATATATAAGATGTGTCAATCTACTGTTCGACTTGAAGAACTCACTCTTGTTCTACTTCATGTCAATGTCCTTCATAGTTCTTGTTTACAAACTATCCAATTCATTGACCCACTGGTTTATGTTTCTTTTTTTGTGTCAGTATATAATGCACCTCTGATGAATATTATTCTTCATTCTTCGCCCGTCTTTGTTTCACTCTTCATGAATATAGTCGTCCCTCGTTTACTAACGTACTTCCCTCCTTAATACACTTCCCTATTTAATGTCAATGTTCTCCTCTTCCTGTACTTATACTTTATTATACTTGTCTTTACATTGCTTATGCACACCGTCTTGTTAATATAGTTCATCCTCTGTATTTCTGCGAGACTTGGAGAATGACCAAGGCAATACAACAAAAACTTCAGACCTTATCAACACTTGTCTGAGGCGCGTCTTCAAATTCAGATGGCCAGAGAAGATCAACAATGAAGATCTATGAAGCAAGCAGGACAGGAACCAGCGCCCAAGCATATTCTGCGGAGGAAGTGGGGCTGGACTGGACACACTCTCAGGAAGGCAGCATCCAGCATCACAC
>CM031599.1:97378874-97421374 GCA_018398815.1 Conus ventricosus
TCATGGGGAGGGGGGGGGGGGATATAGTAATAACAGATCCCTGGAGGACTGTCGTTGGAATGATGTAGCAACACCAGATTCATACAGACACTATCGTTGGAGAGACGTTATAACAACAAATTCCTAGAATACTGTTGACAAAGGGGGATAGCATGAACAGATTCCCGAGTAACTGTCGTTGCAGGGACGTATTATTAACAGATACCTAAGGGACGAACCGACAACAGATTTCCAGGATACTGGCATCGGAAAGACGAAGTCACAATAGACCTCTGGAGGACCGTCGTTCTAAGGACAAAGCGTATTCCTGTAAAGCAGGCATATCAGAAACATAGCCACATTTCTGAGGTATTGTGTTTGTGTGTGTGTGTCTGAGTCCTGTCTCTCTGTCTGTGGATGTGTATCCTTTTTTGTTTCATTCGTATGTCATTTTCAGTTGGGTATTTTAATACGCGGTGACAATTTGCACAGGGTGTGGTTTTGTTTGTTGTTTGCTGTGTGTGTGTGTGTGTGTGTGTGTGTGTGTATCAACAGAAAATCGTGTTCCACGAATCATAATAGGTAGTAAGGAAGATTTGGAATATTGCACAAACTCTCCCTGCCGAGTAGTTATACTCTCTCTCTCTCTCTCTCTCTCTCTCTCTCTCTCTCTCTCTCTCTCTCTCTCCTCTCTCTCTCTCTCTCTCTGAACCGTGCACTTGCACAGGAAATAAAGGAGGAGCAAGATGAACAGACAATAAGAGTACACCACGCGTGTGGATTGAGGCTACAAAGAGAGAACTCCACTTACTCACATCTGCAGAAGATTGACACTGGCAATAATAACTCACGCACGAGAAATGCCAGGGGAATTGGAAGGCCGCAAGAGTCCCCGAAGTGGACGAAGATTCTATGAAGGAAATGATCCATTACAAGAAGGCCATTACAAACGGTGGTTGGTTTAGGCGATTGTCTGATGGGAAAGTAGCCGTTTAGGATTCATCCCAATGTCATTGCTTAGACTTCATGCCATATGCCATGGCTTACAGTGTAAGACACCGGGGACCACTTCACAGCCAAACCTCTGCAAACCAACAAATCCACAATCCCCTTTTCTTCTCTCTCTCTCTCTCCTCTCTCTCTCTCTCTCTCTCTTCTCTCTCTCTCTCCTCTTTTCTTCTCTCTCTCTCTCTCTCTCTTTTCTCTCTCTCTCCCCCCTTGCACCAAGCACGGTTTGCACTTAACATGCGAAACCCCTATGCATGCACAAACACGCGCATGTCCGGTGTGCACAGAAACACACCCCCAACCCCACACACACACACACACACCCCAAACACACACATCACACACACCACACAAGCGCACGAGGGCAGCACACCCACACACACACACACACACACACACACCACACACACACACACACACACACACATAACCCCACACACACAACACCCCACACACACACCACACACACACCCACCCCACACCTCACACGTACACATACACACACACCCCTCTCCTTTCCGCCTCTCCCCCCCCCCCCCTCCTCTCTCTCTCGGTCTGTCTCTCTCCCCACTCCCCTTTCCCACTCCCCCTCCCTCCCTCCCCCCCCCCTCTCTCTCTCTCTCTCTCTCTCTCTCTCTCTCTCTCTCTCTCGTCTCTCTCTTCTCCACCCTCCTAATTGCAATAATATGGGACTTTACATGAGGACCAAGATAAACGAAAAAACAACAACAACAGAAGGCGTTGTTTGAGAAGAAAGAAAGAAAGAAAGAAAGAAAGAAACAAACAAAAAAAGGTTTTTTTCGACGTGCATTTGCATTCGCTTCCATCGGATAATTTGCAGGTGATATTTAAACATTCATACACGATAGAAGGCGATGGAATGATTGGAGGCACACGGCAAACCCTTCAGCGATGGAGAGGGATTCCATGGAGGGAATGATACAGTCAGAGATGGCCCCTTAAGCAAACGGAAAGGCGAGGCCATTATCCCATGGGGCGATACTGGAAGGGCTTCATTTGTCATATGTCAAAGGCTCACCCGCCCCACTGACTACGATACGGAAGGGCTTCATTTGCCATTTCGTCATGGCTCACAGCCCCCCTGACTACGACAGTGGAAGGGCTTCATTTGCCATATGTCACGGCTCACAGCCCCACTGACTACGATACTGGAAGGGCTTCATTTGCCATACGTCATGGCTCACAGCCCACTGACTACGATAGTGGAAGGGCTTCATTTTTCATATGTCATGGCTCAAGCCCAACTGACTACGATAGTGGAAGGGCTTCATTTGTCATATGTCATGGCTCACAGCCCCACTGACTACGTAGTGGAAGGGCTTCTTTGTCATATGTCATGGCTCCAGCCCAACTGACTACGATAGTGGAAGGGCTTCATTTGCCATATGTCATGCTCACAGCCCCCCTGACTAGATAGTGGAAGGGCTTCATTTGTCATATGTCATGGCTCACGGCCCCACTGACTACGATAGTGGAAGGGCTTCATTTGTCATAAATTTTGTCACGGCTCACAGCCCCACTGACTACGATACTGGAAGAGCTTCATTTGCCCTATGTCATGGCTCACAGCCCAACTGACTACGATAGTGGAAGGGCTTCATTTGTCATATGTCATGGCTCACAGCCCAACTGACTACGATAGTGGAAGGGCTTTATTTGTCATATGTCTGGTTCACAGCCCACTGCTACGATAGTGGAAGGGCTTCATTTGTCATATGTCACGGCTCACAGCCCCACTGAACTACGATACTGGAAGGGCTTCATTTGCCTTTTTTATGGCTCACAGCCCCACTGACTACGATACTGGAAGGGCTTCATTTGCCATATGTCATGGTCACAGCCCACGACTACGATAGTGGAAGGCTTCATTTGTCATATGTCACGGCTCACAGGCCGACTGACTACGATAGTGGAAGGGCTTCATTTGTCATTTTGTCATGGCTCACAGCCCCACTGACTACTTGCAGGCTTTTTACAGGCCCCCACTCTGCAAATAGATTGAAATGTCGATCCAAAATGTATATCTTAAAACACCCAGCACCAAAGCATGTGCACGAACGTGCATGCACGTGTGCAGGTGCGCGCGCGCGCACCCCCCGAACCCGATGCACATACAGATACACCGCGCGCGCGCGCGAGGCGCGCATACACACACACGCACGCACGGATGCACGTGTACGCACACACACACACATACACACGCACGCACACACACACATAACACGCGCGCGCGCACACACACACACACTAACACATATACACACACACGCGCGCGCGCGCGCGCACACACACACACACACACACAAAACCACACACACACACACACACACCACACACACACACGCTGGCACGCTCACACTCTCAAAAGAAAAAAAAAAGAGAGGGACATGATAAACAGAAGAAACGTGACTGAGGTACTTTAAAACAGAAATGAAAACAAGGAATATGTGCTGTTTGGCATACGATGCATTTGGCTCAACGGGAAAATCAGGCAGGCGTATTTAACACGCAAGCACAATAAGAGATGCCGGAAATACTAGCAGCTCAGAGACAGTTTAAAATGAATTATGATTCCTTGAAGGTGTATGGTCCATTCCGAGAATGGCCCATTAAGCAAATGCTCGTTTGAAGGGAGGGAGGGGGGGGGCGGCGGCGATCCTTAAATTTCTAGGAAAGATACACCGGCACTGCCAGAATGCTTGCAAAAGCAGACAGATGTATATACAACAGCTTCACAGTCACGGTCTTAAGACCTTTCAGGAAGGCTGGATATAGATCTGTGGAAGTGTGAAATGCCAGCCAGCAGACGAGGCCCAAAAACAGACAGTTGGGGAGAATGTTAAGGGGTGGGGGAGATTGATAGCAGTTGGCATTGCGAGTGATCCCACGTCTCCTTGGCGATGCTTTCCACTGTGGCCTTGAGTGGATTCCCTTATCACTGTGGCAGTGTAGCTTTGGGGAAAGAAACTTTGCTCTGAAGTCGGCAGATGTAAAATGTGAGTGAAAAGCTGATGAGGCGTAATAGCATGGGGTGAGATGAGGGCGCGCGCGCACGCGCACAGAGAGAGAGAGAGAGAGGAGAGAGAGAGAGATGAAAGAGAGAGATAGAGAGAGAGAGAGAGAGAGAGAAGAGAGAGAGAGAGAGAGAGAGAGAGAGAGAGAGAGAGAATGAACGAATCTTTTTAATAAGGGATAAAGAATAAACACAATACAGGCTTTTTACATCTTGCCCTCGATGAGTAGGACAAAATAACGACAATATGTGATTTCAAAACTAAAGGAAATATCTAAATGGTGAAAAGAATACTAGACTGAAATACAAAAAGCAATCCCAAAATGCGACAATCAACCTTTCTCTCTCTCACTTACACACACACACACACACACACACACACACACACACACACACACACACACACACACACACACATACACACACACACACACACACACACACACACACACACACACAATAAAACCGCTTTGCAACTACATTTTTCAACTACAAGAAATGAGAAGGGAAGGACGTCAATGAGAGAGAGAGGGGAAGAGAGAGAGAGAGAGAGAGAGAAGAGAGAGAGAGAGAGAGAGAGAGAGAGAGAGAGAGAGAGAGAGAAGAGAGAGAAACATCCTGGTATATGCCTCATCGATTTTGCTTTGTTTTGTTTTGTTTTGTTTGTTCGTTTGTTGTTGTTGTTGTTGTTTCTTCAGGGCTTCCGTGAACGTCCGAGAGGCGGAGCGGTATATCAGGACTGACTCCACTGTGGCTCTGTCTGTCTGTCTGTGTATCTGTCTCTCCCTCTCTTAATCTTCGTTGGACCATTTTCATAATAACTAAAGAGAGTTGTTTGCCAGCACCGGTAATCGTCTCAAGACTCATTCATCTGAAAGTGTTAAAGAAAAGATGCATCATTTGTTTTCATCCGCCATGGCCCACACGACTTTACTCAGACTCGTCCTGTCTCAGCCATGGCACCCACAGGACACAGGGGCAACTAAACTTAGGTCACGTTGATGCAACTCACCAGAAGAGATACTGCAGTGATGCCGATTCACTTTTTGTAGTCTTCAGTGGTGCATGTTTTGTTCCAAGACACACCAAACCCTTACTGACCACAAATTGCCTCGCGGTGCGGCAAGCATAAGTGAACGTCTTTGACTGGAGGGTGGCACCGTGCCTATTCAATGGCAATGTGTTCGTTTCTATTGCTTCTCCATTTTTTCTGCTCTGCTTTTGGTTTCGTTTTGTAAGTAATAATGATAATACTAACAGATAAGAAAATGCCCTTAAATGTGATATCTTAATGGAGTGTCCTGTGCGTGCCTGTACCCATCGTCAACACAGCGCAGGTCTCCAAGGGTGGTACAGGACTGCTCTAAAGGCAGGCGAAGACAGTGCTTCTCTGGGTCCTCCCCAGCACCTTCGGGTGTTTCTTTTTCTTCTTTGCCTTAACTAGGCTGACCCTGGAGAAAGGTCCAGTGACGGTGAGGAAAGACCCACTGACCACAGGGAAAGTCCTGTTGACAGTGGGAAAGACTACAACTTTGGATTCTCTCTTGAGGGCACATAAGACCGTATGGCGAAAGCTTGGCTGTGTCTGAGTGGCACTGTCTTCGTCTGTCCGTGGGCAGGGTGGTTGGGTCTGTGGGGTGTGCTCGGCAGCTGGAGGGTGGTGTTTTTCGCCGGTGGGCTCTGCAGTCATGAAATACGGGCTGGTACACCATGGGGATGCTACTTTAAGGCTGTTATGAGCTGCATCCTGTAGTCTAATTTACCTCTGTTCAGGAGCAGTTATGTCCCTTGAATATCTTAATGGAGTGTCCTGTGCGTGCCTGTACCCATCATCAACACAGCGCAGGTCTCCAAGGGTGGTACAGGACTGCTCTAAAGGCAGGCGAAGACAGTGCTTCTCTGGGTCCTCCCCAGCACCTTCGGGTGTTTCTTTTTCTTCTTTGCCTTAACTAGGCTGAGCCTGGAGAAAGGTCCAGTGACGGTGAGGAAAGACCCACTGACCACAGGGAAAGTCCTGTTGACAGTAGGAAAGACTACAACTTTGGATTCTCTCTTAGGGCACATAAGACCGTATGGCGAAAGCTTGGCTGTGTCTGGAGTGGCACTGTCTTCGTCTGTCCGTGGGCAGGGTGGTTGGGTCTGTGGAGTGTGCTCGGCAGCTGGAGGGTGGTGTTTTTCGCCGGTGTGCTCTGAGTCATGAAATACGGGCTGGTACACCCATGGGGATGCTACTTTAAGGCTGTTATGAGCTGCATCCTGTAGTCTAATTTACCTCTGTTCAGGAGCAGTTATGTCCCTTGATATCTTAATGGAGTGTCCTGTGCGTGCCTGTACCCATCGTCAACACAGCGCAGGTCTCCAAGGGTGGTACAGGACTGCTCTAAAGGCAGGCGAAGACGGTGCTTCTCTGGGTCCTCCCCAGCACCTTCGGGCGTTTCTTTTTCTTCTGATAATACTAACAGATAAGAAAATGCCCTTAAATGTGTCCTTTCTTTAATCAGGTTTATTAATGCTGCTGTCACTGCCGCTGCTACAGCTGCTGTTGTTGTTACTGTTGTTGTTGCTGTTGTTGTTATTGTTGTTGTTACTGTTGTTGCTGTTGTTGTTGTTACTGTTGTTGTTGTTACTGTTTTTGTTGTTGTTATTGTTGTTGTTACTGTTGCTGTTGTTGTACTGTTGCTGTTGTTGTTATGTGTGTTGTTTCTTGTTGTTGTTGTGTCTACAGATCTATTGGATCCACGTGTTTACAGGTGTCTACGTTTTTTACAGTGCTTTGTCATATGCCTATAATTTCAACTGGCTTCAGATTTCAAACTCATTCGCTTCAACTAAGAAGAATTTGACAAACACCTTTGGAACTTATGATGATGATGATGATGATGATGATGGAAATGTCATGTGATGTTTCCTTCGTTTTTTTTTCTCTCTCTCCATTTTTGATAGAATACCCCCAGCATGTCAAAAAGATGTTAACTTCACTCAAGAGAAAATGACTCAGAGATGTGTGTCCAATTCATAAACAAAATCGGTCATTGCCAGACACTCACAAAGGATGGTCATGCTTTGAATTATTCAGCTTGCATGATTTTCACCCATCAATACATATTAACACTTCACTATTTCGTGTCAGTTCCATGACACTTTTGATCAGTCATGCTGGTGTCAGCTGAAACTCAAGGCGACGATTCACACGGTCGGAGCAGCATGTGTTCCTACAAAATCCCGCTGACGTGGTAGACAGAGACGAACGAGTACAGACACCATGATATTCTCGAGGGTAGAAACCATGTTATTTGTAGTGGACAGAAACAAGAGAATCGTCTAGAGAATTCTGTAATTGATCATGTTGACTGGGAGTCTTACTGCCACGACATAATTCTCAGGACGACTGGCACTTCTGAAAAAGCAAGCGTTGTTTTGAAACGCCAGGTAATGAAAAGATAACAATGATTTTCGGCAAAACTCACAAGGTTACAACAGACTTACGGGAACCAGAAAGAAGGAAAAGAAAGTAAAGAAAAAAAGAAACAAAGAAAAAAAAAGGACAGAAAGACAGAAAAAAAGAAAGTAAGAAAGAAAGAATCAAACAGAGCGCAAATGAAATCTGTCAATCGACTGTTCGGCTGGAAGAACTCACAAAGAGCTTAGCTCTTGTTCTACTTCATGTTAGTATCCCTTATAGCTCTGTACTGATTGGCAAACCGTCTTCAATGGGGTGTCCCACAATTTATGTCCTAGTCTTGAGCGGTGCTGGAGAATAACAGGAACTTCGTCTCTCAACACATCTGGCTTGTCACAGGGGCGAGCGGGCCTTGGCAGCATAATTTCCTGGGATAAAACGTAATGATAGGGTGATCATGAGGACTGTAAATCCTGGGTTTACCGAGTAGATGGTTGGAAATCACCAAAGAAAGGTAAATATAAAAAATCAAAAGAATGGTGTGTGCGTGTGCGTGCGTGCGTGCGACCGTGCCTGAGAGAGAGAGAGAGAGAGAGAGAGAGAGAGAGAGAGAGAGAGAGAGAGAGAGAGAGAGAGAGAGAGCATCCTGGTATATGCCTCATGGAAGTTGTGTGTGTGTGTGTGTGTGGTGTGTGTGTGTGTGTGTGTGTGTGTGTGTGTGTGTGGTGTGTGTGTTTCAAGAGGAATAGGATTAGGAGGTGTGAGCAAAGAGTCCGAGGGCACCATGTTCGTAAGTGTGAATATCAGAATGCCCATTAGAGTGTACGCTGGTCGATATTTGTCATGTAGATGGGACAGACACACTGTTCTCCCATTAATCTTTTATCCATTTTCACGCACGAACTCTTCCCCGCCCTCCCCCTCCCCCTCCCGAACACACGCACTCACATGCGCCCTTGCATACACAAATGCACACACCACACACACGCTCATACACACACACACCACACACACACACACACACACACACACACACACACACACACACACACCGCACGCACGCACACGCACACACACTAAGAGAGAGAGAGAGAGAGAGAGAGAGAGAGAGAGAGGAGAGAGAGAGAGAGAGACGTACACACACACAAACACATGTGCGCTAGCATGCACGGAAGCACATGTATGCACACAAGCACAGACTGAGCTATGTTGGACGTGTGTGTGTGTGTGTGTGTGTGTGTGTGTGTGTGTGTGTGTGTGTGTGTGTGTGTGTGTGTGTCGCGCGTGTGTTGTGTGTGTGTGTGTGTGTGTGTGTGTGTGTGTGTGTGTGTGTGTGTGTGTGCGTGCGTGCGTGCGTGCGTGTGCGTTTGCTTTGTTTTATCTCTGCTCTCTTCTCTCTCTCTCTCTCTCTCTCTCTCTCTCTCTCTCGCTACCTCCCCCCCCCCCCCCTCTCTCTCTCTCTCCTTTTATTGGCTGTGTTTCTGAGAGGGTGTAAAATATTCGTTTTCTTTTTTTCCCTTTCGACATAACCGGCATGATTAGCGTTGTTCCCCGTCTGGGTTGCTTCATTTCCTGGGATAAGACAAATGGTAACGTCGCCATCAGAGCGGCCAGTTACGGGGCTTACTGCGTGAGCTGTCTGGAGCCCTAGAAAGAGGAAAATATAATGGACAGTAAGAAAGTATTATTCTCTCTTTTTTTTCTTCTGCTTGAAGGATCGTCTGAGAGAAGGAGCAGATGATTCAAGGAAATAGTGAAAGCAAATCTCTCTCTCTCTCTCTCTCTCTCTCTCTACTCTTCTCGTCTTTCTCTCTTCTTCTGTACTCGTATGTCTGTCTGTCCGTCCATCTGTCTGTCTCTCACTCTCTCCGTCCTCTCTCTCTCCCTCCTTCTTCTTGTTCCTCTTCTCATTCTTCTTCTTCTTCCGCCACCGCCGCCGCCGTCGTCGTGCCCTGAGAGCAATGGCAGAAGCGGCAGAGAGGTGTTCAAGCTGGATCTGGTCAAGGAGGAACAAAAGTGACCTTCATAAGGCTTAACTTTCCTACAAATATCAGGTGCCCCAGTGGTTAGAGCGCGAGTCATTAAGTGAAAAATGAGCATTCCAGAGGGTCGTGGGTTCGAATCCCATCCATAACTCGTCCCAAGATGGGAAAAAAGAAAGGGGCAGCAGAGGGACATCCGGAGTCATGAACTGGGTGTGACCCAACCCCCCTAGAGTGTCAGGAGATAAGGGCCGAAACACTTGTTTGAAGGGGGCTTCTCTCTGAAGACCTCTGCTGCCACGCTCCCCACGAGTTTCTTTCTACTCTTGTTTGTTTTCTGTTTGGGTTTTAACTCCTTGGACAATCGGCTAGTGAAATGCTTTCAGATGGCGACATTGCCCTTTTCACTTGTCCCAGGAAATGGTCCTCTGCAAGCCGAGAATTGACACATTGCAAAATGTAACAATGGCGCAAATTATAAAAATAATACATATTGCGCAGAGCAAATTATAGGAAATGTAACTTTAACAAATATCACTTACTTATGCACACGAGCACAAACTGACGTATGTCGGGTCTGTGTGCATGTGCGTGTTCCTGCTTTTCGTTTTTATTCTCTCTTTCTCTCTCTCTCTCTTCTTTTATTGGCTGTATTTCAGCGACAGTGCGAGATATTCACTTTTCCCCCCCACACATCCGGCATGATTAGGGTAGTTCTCTGTCTGGGCTGCTTCATTTCCTGGGATAAGACAAACGGGTAACGTCGCCATCAGAGCGGCCAGTTACGGGCTTACTGCGTGAGCTGTCTGGAACCGCAGAAAGAGGAAAATATAATGGACAGTAAGGTGTGGTAGTGCTCTTTTCTTTTTTCTTCTACTTGAAAGATCGGTCTCATAGGAAGAGCAGAAGATTCGAGAAAATAGTCAAAGCGCATCTCTCTCTCTCTCTCCCTCTGTGTGTGTGTGTGTTTGTGTGTGTGTGTGTGTGTGTGTGTGTGTGTGTGTGTGTGTGTGTGTGGTGTGTGTGTGTGTTTGTGTGTGTGTGTGTGTGTGTGTGTGTGTGTGTGCCTCTCTCTCTCTCTCTCTCTCTCTCTTCTCCTCTCTCTCCTCTCTCTCTCCTCTCTCTCTCTCTCTCTCTCTCTCTTTCTCTCCTCTTCCTCTTCTCTCTCTCTGTCTCTATACCTGTTTATGTCTTTATCTCTCTCTCTGTCTCTGTGGAAACTATACCCGAAAGCAAACGAAGGTTTTTTCTTCTCCTGCTTGATTTTAAACTACTCGGACAAACGCTAGTGAAACTAACCCTAACCCAGGAAAGTGGTAATTTGACTTGAAAACTCAACAAACGTACTACGGTATTGCACACCAGCCTTTTCTGGGATTGCATTCTTCTTAAAACTGAAAAGGCAGAGGAGTCAAATTACCACTTTCCGCGTCACTGAGGAGAAACCACCAAGTTTCAAAAATATCGGTATATGACCGGGAGTTATATGTTAGTGAGTTTCCCCCCCTATTGGAGGATGTCTCTCCCCTTTGAGAATATAAGCTTCTGAAGGCTCATTTTGAGAAGCATTTTTTTCCCCATCCACCCACTCAAGCACATACTGTTTAGTTAGGCAGAATTCATCTGCCACTGCAGGTATGAAATGCGTAACTCCCCTATTTCTTCAATCTAAGACATAAGAGCAAGCTTTGTTTATAATTCAATATTTCTTGCGTCATTGCAACACCAAGCTGCTCTGTAAGTTGCTGGAACGGTGCTCGTACTTATTCCTTGGAATTTATTAGTTTGTTATATATATATATATTATATAAATATACCAGTTTAAAATAGGATTTTAAAATGAAGAGGTTAAAACCTACAAGCTTGTTTCAAGCTAAAAGCGCTCTCAGGGTATACCCTGAGGAGAGCGCTTTTAGCTTGAAACAAGCTTGTAGGTTTTTAAACCTCTTCATTTAAAATCCTATTTTAAAACTGGTATGTCGCTCCCACATGGTTGAGCACCTTTTGCGTCCTGAGTGGCTTTTTAACCTTGAATTTATATATATATTTATATATATATAATATATATATATATATATATATATATATATATAGTTAAAACAAGTTAAAAGAGGAATCTTAAAACTATCTACAAAATTGTTTCAAGCGTGTTTTCGCTGTCATCAGGATGTTTTTGGTTTCCCCACCGCCGATGTTATATAGCGTGTGGGCTCCCGTTTGCGGTTTGTTTGCACGTGCGGGTTGGGTAGACGAGTGCGGATGGTAAAGCTCTTAGAGCTTGGTCTCTAGCCGGGATAGGTGCTATATAAGTGTACTTAATAATAAAATTTGTATGCAGCCAACCCGCACGTGCAAACAACCGCAAAGGGGAAAGCCCCCCCACGTTTTTTTTACATCGGCGTGGGAAAACCCAAAAAACCACCCGATGACACGCAACACGTTTGAAACAAATTTGGGTAGAAAGTTTTAAGATTCCTCTTTTTAACTTGTTTTAACTAAGGGCCCTCCCCCAAGGGGTTGAGAAACCTTTAAAAAAAAATTTTTTTTAAAGGGCATTTTAAATATACTAAAATTATTTTAAAATTATATATTATATATATAAAAAAATTATTTTTTAAGTACACTTAAAAAACCCCTATCCCCTAGAGCCCAAAGCTCTAAGAGTTTTAAACCATCCACACTCGTTTTACCCAAGGGGCAACCTCCCCGGGGTTTTGAAACCGGGCGCTTATTCAGTCGTTTTCCCCGTGTCTTCCACCCCAATATCTTTCAAATATTGTTCACGGCAGTTTCCTTCCCTTCCCTTTTCTTTTCTTTCCATTTCCCCCACGCATTGCATGCTGTGTGTAACAGGGGTCACCCAACCAATGGCCAAACGGCCCTTCCTTCCCGAAACTGGTGATGGGACTTAACGTGTGTGCCCTGGAAAGCATATGTGCACTCACAAAAACGGGAAACCCCGGATTATAGTCTCATTCGAAGGACTTATAGGAAATGGAGTCAGAACCAAATTTTAAATTTCCCAGGGGGGAAAAACCCCCTGTAAACCCAAACGGTCCGGCGGGGATTCGAACCCCCAACCTCAGGGTCACCAAAACGACAAGTCCGGCGCTCTACAATATTCAATATAATAACAATAAGATAATGGTTAAATGATAATAATCATCATCATCATTCATTATTATCATATTATCTTTATTATTATTATTTTTAATTATTGTATCACTGCAATTATAATTAACAGTATAACGACTATTGTAATTATTATTGTTGCTTTTATTATCATTTTATTGATATTATCATCATCGGTAGCATTATCATTATTGTTTTTAAATTATCATCATCATTATTTTTAAATTTAATCAGTATTATATCATTGCTATCATTATTAAATTTATTTTTATCATTATCATTTTTATTATCATCATCATAAATCTCTATAAATTTGATTACCTTATATTATGATCATAAATTATGAATCCAATGATGATGATTTTTGAAGAGGGTGATGGTTGCTGTTATTAATATTATTATTATTATTAATTATATTATTATTATTATTATTAGTTATTATCAACATCATTACCCATCATTATTGTTATTATTTATTATTACCATGAAAATGATTATAATTGTGATCATTTTTAAATACACTTCAACCACACCCAACACAACATCGACCATGTCAAATTTAAATGGAAACTCTGGCAGTCACAGAGTGACAGCTTTGAACGCACAACCAAGAATCCCATCTCATTCCAAACGGCACCTACACCCCCAAGGCATCAATATCCAACAATAACCAAACACACATACCCACCACTTCCACACATTTGGCAATATCCCCTACCAACACACACACATACACATACATACACCACCACCACATCCCCTTCACTCACTTCATACAGTATAACAGCAACCCTCCATCTATTTAAATCTTAATTTGTTTTATCCTTCCCCTTAAATCCCCCCCCCCCCCCCACTTTTTTTCCTCCTCAGTTTCCCCCCCCCCCCCCCCCCCTTTCTTTCCCCTTACCATTATATCAATCCACCATTACCACAACCATCACAAAGATATCACCCCCATCCCAATAAACTAGACACACAACCCTATCATATCACACACACACCTCCCCCGACGCAACCCCCCCCCCCCCCCCCGTTTCCCCCCTCCCATAATCCCCCTGGCCCCATGTCCCTTTCCGCCACCGACCACATGGACACAACGGATGAGTCATTTTTCTTTCTTTTTCGTCCTTTGTTTGTACTGGTCCCACATGTTAAATGTGATTTATTTTTCGCCTGAAGAAGACCCAAGTGGTTGAAATGCATCGTGTCTTGGGCATGTGCTTTGTTTGTCAAAGTCATTGGGGGCAATTCTAAACAAACTCTATTTCTAACTTTGCTTCGTTCACCGCCATCAGTCACTCCATTTTGAAATTTCATTGTTAATACGATAAAACTTTCATCGAGGACCGTAAAGAGAGCTACCACAACAGTTTAACGGGAAATCTGTTGCCAGTACTGGAGTAGTGCGATGCAATTTGTTGCATACCCATGCAGAGCAGTAACTACGAGTTCAGGCCTATACGCTGCAATGCAGTGCAGTATGGTGCGATATACGCTGCAATGCAGTGCAGTATAGGTGCGATATACGCTGCAATGCAGTGCAGTATGGTGCGATATACGCTGCAATGCAGTGCAGTATGGTGCGATATACGCTGCAATGCAGTGCAGTATGGTGCGATATACGCTGCAATGCAGTGCAGTATGGTGCGATATACGCTGCAATGCAGTGCAGTATGGTGCGATGCAGAGCAACAGGCTGCCAGAGCGTTGTACCACACACTTCAATTTAGTATCCAACTCATTTGGTTGTGTGTGAACTAATGAAGTGAGCATGGATATTTAACCTCTCTCTCTCTCTGTGTGTGTGTGTGTGTGTGTGTGTGTGTGTGTGTGTGTGTGTGTGTGCAGTCGCTAATGAAATGTTCGAGGCTTTTTTTTCCTCGCGGTGAGAGAGAGAGAGAGAAGAGAGAGAGAGAGAGAGAGAGAGAGAGAGAGAGAGAGAGAGAGAGTATTCCACTTTGCAAACACAAAAGAACTGCCGTGTGACTGAAGCTTGTCACGAACAATCGTCCGTACAGAACACCAGCGCGACTCCCTTTTGGGAGACACAAGAAAAAATCATGACTCCCAGCCGACTTCATGCTTGGAAACCGTAACGGTATCGCCACGTCTCCAGTGGGTCTGGAGGGATCCACAAAGTATTGTGTACGAGACACCGGAGATGTTACAGCTCCTCGCATCAGTTCAGTCGTTATATAGTGACAGCGTAGTTATCCTTGACAACATGAACGGCCTTCTCTTGGATTTGCGTTGTTACCGTGCTCGTTGGAAGGGAACACCAAGGTATAGGAACATATTGGCGTCAAAATAATGACAAATGTTATGCTAATAAAAATGATTTTCCACATTGGCTGTAAGAGCTGTTATCGTCATGGGGCTGCTTTTGGTCCTGGGATGACTGCGCTTTAGATCTCTGGGAGGTCTTCCAACCTCCAATTTTTCCACACTTTCTTTTTTTTTTTTTTGCTTCTTTTCTTTACTTTCTTTTCTTTTCTTTTTTCTTTTTTCTTTCTTTTTTCGTTTGACGAGTGGGGCCATTGCAGACATCAGATATGTCCTCTTCATTGTCTGCATCACATTTAGCATCCTCTTTTGCTGATGCTGAAGGGCTGTCCAGATCTCGGCATCACTGGTGCTCTGGGGTTTCTGAGCGGTGCCTTAGATTGTCCGGTTAGGGATGGGGGTATCATACTGAAGTGTAGGGTCGTTTGGCGTTAAGTAAGCGCACGCCTCGATCAGACTCGTTTTTCTCTGCTCGTTGAGCTTTTTTGTTTGTTTTTTTTTCCATTTTCACAAGGCTTACATTTCCCGCCACATGCATTTCCCATAGCTGGAATTTGAAAGCAGGAGAGGTGGACGTGCGTCAGTAATCTTGCTTCCGGAGTGGCCTCTCCTTGCCAGCCTCGCAATCACAGCTCTCCTATGCCCTGTTTCTTTACACTCACGCCACAGCATTTTATTCGTACAACATGATGATTGGGCTGTAGACAATTTGAACAAACGACATATTTGACATCATTTTCTCCGTTTGTGACAAATGTTTAGCAGTAAACGTGCCGACATTAAGTGTTTTTTTCACAGGGGTTAGTGGGGAGGGTAATGAAGATAAATCTCCCCGTTTAAATCGAGTGAGCTTGTCTGTATTCCTATAGCGTTCCAGTTTTATATTGGATCGGAGTTTACATCCAATTTCAGTGAAGGAGTGCTCCGTTTCGCTGTTGGCCACTGTCATAAGGGTGTCTCTGCCACCCACACCTTCGTAGCAGGCTTTTCATTACCAGAACTATCTCTAAAAAGAAACGGTTTCGGGTTAGCTGAACTGCATCAAAGCGTTTCGCACAGTCATACTTTTGATCAGAAAACCATTTCGTTCCTGTCCGGTAGCGGGTGATCTGCAAAAGGCCTCTGCTATCCTGGACAATTTCTGGGTCTGTCGCTAGACTGGCATGGTAACGATCGAACGCGAAGGGACTGTCGTTCGTGGAACGTGGTGATGGCCTATTCATGGGGTATTGTCGGCCGATGCTTGTGGCACTATCATTGGAGATCATGGTAACAGTAGATTCATGGGAAACTGTCATTAGGGAACGTAGTAACATGCGATTGATGGTAGACTATCGTTAGATGGACGTGTTAAGACCCGATTCATGTGGCACTTTATCGTTGCTTGGACGCTGAAACCACCGATTTAGGAGTGCTATCTTTGGAGGCACGTTGGCATGACCAATAGCTAGGTGTATGTTGCATCAACAGATTCCTAGGATATTGTTGGAGAGACGTAGTAAACAACAGATTCCTCAGGGACTGTCCTTGGAGGGAGGTAGTAGTAACAGATCCATATGATACGGTTGTTGGAATGACTTGATGACAAATTCCTGGATACTGTCGTTGGAGGGAATAGTAACAACAGATTTCTTTGGCACTGTCTTTGGAGGGAGGTAGTAGTAACAGATCCCTATGATGCTGTTGTTGGAAGGACTTGATAATGACAAATTCCTGGGATAACTGTCGCTGGAGGGACGTAGTAAGAACAGATTCGAGAGGAACTGTCGTTGAAGGGACGTGGCAACAACAGATTTCTAAAGAGAGTTTCGTTAGAGGGATGCACCAACAACAGATTCCCAGAATACTGTCGTTGTGGGGGGGCGTGGTAATAACAGATTGTGAGGGACTATCGGTGAACGGACATAACAACAGATACAGAGGGACTCTCAAGGGAGGGACGTAGTAACAATAGATTCCTGACGGACTGCTATTGCAAGGGTGTAGTATAAACGACTTCCTAAATGGACCGTCGTTCGAAGGATGTAGCTACAGATTTCAGAGGGACTGGCGTTTGGGGGACACAATTAAAACCGATTACTGGGTTACTGTTGTTATAGGGACGTAGTAACAAAACAGTTCTAAGTAACTACCGTTGGAAGAACGTGGCGCCAACTCGTTTCTAGGATACTGTGAACGGAAGGACGAAGTTATGATAGACCTCCAGAGGACTGTAACTGGAAGGGCGTATTAACATATTCCTGGGGTCCTTCGTTAGGACATACTAATGTGTACAATGTTTTAGCAATACAGTATGGTGATGACGCGAGTAGCTACTCCACATCTAGTAATTCGTTGTTGTAGACTGCATGGCCGTTACCCTGAGACAGCACTTTGTGGCATAGTCATATCTTGTAGCTGTTGAATGCATCATAATGTACTGTTTGCACAGGTTTACTTGGTATTCAAGCTGTCGTAAGGCCTTTGCCGTTTTTTTTTCTCTTGGAAACTAAATCAGCGCCATGGCGTCGAGGAACTGTCACTATAAGGATATTATACATTGTGTAAAATCAATTCACAGCCTAATTAAGCGCAGGGACTATGCAAGGCTAAGAGGACATAAATGAAAATTGCACCTCAATCGCCCCTCTGCAGTCAGGTCCGATAATTTATCGTCTACAGCCGTGTTCCATTTAATCGTTAATTTGGTTACCCACCTTTTGATTAATCATGCCCATCGGTTCTACCTTCCGGTACTGAAAGTAAGATGCAATGAATTATTCAACCATTTCTCTGGCTTGGGTACCTCGTCTGACGCGCCTGTACCTAACGGTGTCCCCCGTGAACCTCGTCTTGTCCACACCCAGCAGGTTTAATCCGATTGGTTGTCACATCAAACGCCTTGAATTTCACGAAACTGCCACCTGATCCCGTGATGGGATGTCGGTCAATCCATGGTTGATCAGAGATGCGTAGGGTTCTGCTAGGTAAAAGGGTTTTTTATCAGAAGTTCTTATGAAACCCTGTTCACTGTCTGAATACTGTACCAGACCTTGAGGAGAGGTGCTGTTCTGTGTTCTGGAAATGGGAAGCTAGTTTGATACATTCTGTTCAAGTACAAAGGGCGGTATGACGCCTACATTTGTACCTCTTGGGGGGGGGTGAAGCAGCCTGCATTTTGTTTACATTTGTTTTTGCTTTGTTTCCCCCCAACAATGTCCTGCATTAAAACAGGGTGTGGGGTTTTCCAATGTATTTTGTGTAATATTTGTGCCGTTGTTGTATACACGGGTCTCCTGTGCTGCAAGTTTTGGACTTCCGTAAATGTCTGTCTGTCTGTCTGTATGTATGTTTCTAAAGTGAAGTTTTGCTGTGTGTGTGTTTTGTCTCCACGTATGCCAGACTCAAGCTGATTTCACTACCGCCGCCACCACCATCACCACACCAATAACACCAACCACCTATACTACCACTACAACTGCTACTACGTCTCTACTACTACTACTACAAACTACTACAAACTACTATTAAGACGGTGGGGTGTGGTGGTGGTGGTAATGATGGTGGTGACGGTGGTGAAAAGTGATGATGATGATTGCTACCCATCCATGTCAAGCGCTAACCCCCCCCCCCCCCCCCCCAACCCTGTCCCCCCCATGTCATGCCATAAAATTGAGGCACCCTCCCCCCTTCCCGATTATCATGATCTGAAATCCTTGCTCCCTACCTCAATCATGTGAAGCCCCCAAAAATCTGCTTTCCCCTGTTTTCCACGTATGTCACATCCTGCATTCGCGCTCCCTGCACCCCCCTCCATGTTAGGCATCCCCCCCCCCCCCCCCCATGTCAGCTCTGCATTTGCCCCTCCCCTCTCCCCTTCCCTCACCAGGCAAGCCCTGCATCCGGGACCGCCGTATTACCACGAAGATCATACGTTGTATCCGCGTTCTCCATACCCGCCACAATGTTGTACAATAAAATCCTCGCCATCATCCCCCCCCCCCCCCTCAACATGCCACACCCTGCATCCACGACGCCGTGCCCATGTATTCCCTGCTTCCACTCCCCCTTACCCCTACATGTAAATCACTGCTCCCCCACCTTGTATTGCTCTACATGTCACGTCCTGAATACATGCCTCGGGCCCCACCCCCCGCCTCTACCGATCCCATCCACGTCACATCATGCACCCTGCTTCCGCCTCCCTCCCTCCCCCCCCCCCCCCCCCTTTCACCCAGTCCATCCTGCGCAGAGCTCTCTCCTCCCATCTTTAAGCATATCCAGTGGATCCCCATCCCCCCCCTCCTCCTTCCTATGCCCATCCCTTCACTGCATCAGTTCCCCCCACCCGCCCTCCCCCCGGGTTTGCCAAGGCTTGGCACGCCCTTTATCCGCACCCCCCTGACCCCCACACCACCGACGTCAAGCCAGTTTTTCACGCCAAAATCTGCCCCAAGGCGCCCACCCTCACCCCCCAACATTGATGCCCCCTGGGGGGCCCCACCCTGCCATGCCCCAAATTTCACTCCCTGTTCCCCCACTCATGTATGCCCTGAAATCTTCACCTCCTGTTTCCCCCACCATGTCAGGGCCCTGAAATCTCACTCCCTGTTCCCCCCCCAAATGTCACCGCCACGAATTTTCACTCCGTCCCCACTCATGTCACGCGCCCTGAAATCTTCACTCCCTGTTTCCCCACTCATTCACACGCCCTGAAATCTTCATCCCTGTTCCCACACTCATGCACACCCCCTGAAATCTCACTCCCTGTTCCCCACTCAGTAACCCACCCCTAATCTTCACCCCCTTTTCCCCCACCCATTCACACGCCCTAAATCTTCATCCCTGTTCCCCCACTCATTCCCCACCCCTGAAACCCTCACTCCCCTGTTCCCCCACACATTTCAAAACCCCTGAAATCTTCACCCCGTTCCCCCCACCATACGCCCCTGAAACCTTCCCTCCCTGTTCCCCCACTCATGTCACGCCCCCTTTGAAAATTTTCACTCCCTTTCCCACACTCATGTCCGGCGCCCGAAATCTTCATCCCGTTCCCACACTCATTCACGCCCTGAACCCTTCACTCCCTGTTCCCACACTCATGTCATGCCCAGAAATCTTCACTCCCTGTTTCCCCCACTCATGTCACCGCCCTGAAATCTTCACTCCCTGTTCCCCCACTAAATGTCACGCGCCCTTGAAATCTTCACCCCCTGTTCCCCCACTCATGTCACGCGCCCTAAAAATCTTCACTCCCTGTTCCCACACTCACGTCCCCGGGGCCCTGAAATCTTCACTCCCCTGTTCCCCACTCATGTCACGCCCTGAAATCTTCAACCCCCTGTTCCCCCACTCATGTCACGCATCCTGAAATCCTCACTCCCTGTTCCCCCACTCATGTCATGCCCAGAAATCTTCACTCCCTGTTCCCCCACTCATGTCACGCCCAAATCTTCACTCCCTGTTCCCCCACCATGTCACGCACCCTGGAACTTCACTCCCTGTTCCCCACTCTTCACGCGCCCTGAAATCCTCACTCCCTGTTCCCCCACTCTGGTCCGCGCCCTGAAATCCCCCACTCCCTGTTCCCCACTCATGCACGCGCCCTGATATCTTAAACTCCCTGTTCCCCCACTCATGTCACGCGCCCTGAAATCCTCACTCCCTGTTCCCACTCAGTCACGCGCCTGAAATCTTCACCCCGTTCCCCCACTCATGTCACGCCCTGAAATCTTTACTCCTGTTCCCCCACTCATGTCACGCCCTGAAATCTTCACTCCCTGTTCCCACACTCATGTCACGCCCTGAAATCTTCACTCCCTGTTCACCCACTCATGTCATGCCCTGAAATCTTCAACTCCCTTTTTCCCCCACTCATGTCACGCGCCCTGAAATCTTCACTCCCTGTTCCCCTACTTATGTCACGCGCCCTAAAATCTTCACTCCCTGTTCCCCCACTCATGTCACGCGCCCTGAAATCTTCACTCCTGTTCCCCCACTCATTCACGCGCCCTGAATCTTCACTCCCTGTTCCCCCCACTCATGTCACGCGCCCTAAAATCTTCACCCCCTATTCCCCCACTCATGTCACGCGCCCTGAAATCTTCACTCCTGTTCCCCCACTAAAGTCACGCCCTGAAATCTTCACTCCCTGTTTCCCCCACTCATGTCAGGGCGCCCTGAAATCTTCACTCCCTGTTCCCCCACTCAAGTCACGCCTGAAATCTTCACTCCCTTTTTCCCCACTCAAGCCCACGCCCTGAAATCTTCACTCCCTGTTCCCCCACTCATGTCACGCGCCCTGAAATCTTCACTCCCTCTTCCCCCACTCATGTCACGCGCCCTAAATCTTCACCCCCTGTTCCCCCACTCATGTCACCGCCCTGAAATCTTCATTCTCTGTTCCCCACTCATGTAAACGCCCTGAAATCTTCATCCCTGTTCCCCCACTCATGCCCATGCCCTGAAATCTTCACTCCCGTTCGCCCACTCATGTCCGCCCTGAAATCTTCACTCCCTGTTCCCCCACTCATGTCACGCCCTGAACTCTTCACTCCCTGTTCCCCCATCATGTCACGCGCCCTGAACTCTTCACTCCCGGTTCCCACTTTCCATGTCACGGGGCCCTGAAATTTTAACTCCTTGTTCATCCCCCTCTCATGTCACGCCCTGAAATCTTCACTCACTGTTCCCCCACTCATGTCATGCCATGAGATCTTCACTCCCTGTTCCCCCACTCATGTCACGCACCCTGAAATCTTCACTCCCTGTTCCCCCACTCAGGTCACGCGCCATGAAATTTTCCCACTCCCTGTTCGCCCACTCATGTCACCCCTGAAATCTTCACTCCCTGTTTTCCCCACTCATGTCACGCCCTGAACTCTTCACTCCCTGTTCCCCCACTTCCATGTCACCGCCCTGAAATCTCACTCCCTTTTCCCCCCCCACTCATGTCACGCCCTGAAATCTTCAACTCCCCGTTCCCCCACTCATGTCACGCGCCCTGAAATCTTCACTCCTGTTCCCACACCACGCCACGCGCCCTGAAATCTTCACTCCCTGTTCCCCCACTCTGTCACGCCCTGAAATCTTCTTTCCCCCTGTTCCCCCACTCAGTCACGCCTAAAATCTTCACTTCCCTGTTTCCCCACTCATGTCGCGCCCTGAAATCTTCACTCCCTGTTCCCCACCATGTCACCCCCCTGAACTCTTCACTCCCTGTTCCACCCCTCATGTCACGCGCCCTGAAATCTTCACTCCCTGTTCCCCCACTCATGTCCGCATCCTGAAATCTTCACTCCCTGTTCCCCCACTCATGTCATCCCTGAAATCTTCACTCCCTGTTCCCCCACTCATGTCACGCGCCCTGAAATCTTCACTCCCTGTTCCCACACTCATGTCACGCCCCCTGAAATCTTCATCCCTGTTCCCACATTCATGTCACGCCCCTGAAATCTTCACTCCCTGTTCCCACACTCATGTCATGCCCAGAATCTTCACTCCCTGTTCCCCCACTCATGTCACGCCCTGAAATCTTCACTCCCTGTTCCCCCACTCATGTCACGCGCCCTGAAATCTTCACTCCCTGTTCCCCCACTCATGTCACGCGCCCTGAAATCTTCACTCCCTGTTCCCACACTCACGTCACGCGCACCTGAAATCTTCACTCCCTGTTCCCCCCCTCATGTCACGCCCTGAAATCTTCACTCCCAGTTCCCCCACTCATGTCACGCGCCCTGAAATCTTCCCTCCCTGTTCCCACACTCATGTCATCCCCAGAAATCTTCACTCCCTGTTTCCCCCACTCATGTCACGCCCTGAAATCTTCCCCCCCTTTTCCCCCCACTTCAGTCACGCGCCCTGAAATCTTCCCTCCCTGTTCCCCACTCATGTCACCCCGCCCTGAAATCTTCACTCCCTGTTCCCCCACTCATGTCACGCGCCCTGAAATCCTCACTCCCTGTTCCCCCACTCATGTCACGCGCCCTGAAATCTTCACCCCTGTTCCCCCATCAGTCACGCCCTGAAATCTTTACTCCCTGTTCCCCCACTCATGTCACGCCCCCTGAAATCTTCACTCCCTGTTCCCACACTCATTCACGCCCTGAAACCCTTCCCACTCCCTTTTCCCACCCACTCATGTCATGCCCTGAAATCTTCACTCCCTGTTCCCCCACTCATGTCACGCCCCTGAAATCTTCACTCCCTGTTCCCCCACTCATGTCACGCGGCCCCTGAAATCTTCATCCCTATTCCCCCACTCATGTCACGCGCCCTAAAATCTTCACTCCCTGTTCCCCCACTCAAGTCACGCCCTGAAATCTTCACTCCCTGTTCCCCCACTCATGTCACGCGCCCTGAAATCTTCACTCCCTGTTCCCCCCACTCAAGTCACGCCCTGAAATCTTCACTCCCTGTTCGCCCACTCAAGTCACGCCCCTGAAATCTTCACTCCCTGTTCCCCCACTCATGTCACGCTGAAAATCTTCACTCCCTGTTCCCCCACTCATGTCACGCGCCCTGAAATTTTCATTCTCTTTTCCCCCACTCATGTCACGCCCTGAATCTTCACTCCCTGTTCCCCCACTCATGTCACGCGCCCTGAAATCTTCACTCCCTTTTTCCCCACTCAAGTCACGCCTGAAATCTTCACTCCTGTTTCACCACTCATGTCACGCGCCCTGAACTCTTCACTCCCTGTTCCCACATTCATGTCCACGCGCCCTGAAATCTTAACTCCTTGTTCATCCCCCTCTCATGTCACGCCCTGAAATCTTCACTCACGTTTCCCCCACTCATGTCATGCCATGAGATCTTCACTCCCTGTTCCCCCACTCATGTCACGCACCCTGAAATCTTCACTCCCTGTTCCCCCACTCAGGTCACGCGCCATGAAATCTTCACCCCTGTTCCCCCACTCATGTCATGCCCTGAAATCTTCACTCCTGTTCCCCCACTCATGTCCCCCCTGAACGCTTCACTCCCTGTTCGCCCACTCATGTCACCCCTGAAATCTTCACTCCCTGTTTCCCCACTCATGCCCACGCCCTGAACTCTTCACTCCCTGTTCCCCCACTCATTTCACGCGCCCTGAAATTTTCACTCCCTGTTCCCCCATCATGTCACGCCCTGAATCTTCACTCCCCGTTCCCCACTCATGTCATGCCCTGAAATTTTCACTCCTGTTCCCCCACTAAAGTCACGCCCTGAAATCTTCACTCCCTGTTCCCCCACTCATGTCACGCGCCCTAAAATCTTCACCCCCTCTTCCCCCACTCATGTCACGCGCCCTGAAATCTTCACTCCCTGTTTCCCCACTCATTCAGGGCGCCCTGAAATCTTCTTCTCTGTTCCCCACTCATGTCATCGCCCTAAATCTTCACTCCTGTTCCCCACTCATGTCATGCCCGAAATCTTCACTCCCTGTTCGCCCATCATGTCACGCCCTGAAATCTTCACTCCCTGTTCCCCACTCATGTCACCCCTAAACTCTTCCCACTCCCTGTTCCCCCACTCATGTCACGCGCCCTGAACTCTTCACCCCCTGTTCCCACATCATGTCACACGCCCTGAAATCTTAACTCCTTGTTCATCCCCCTCTCATTCACGCCCTGAAATCTTCACTCACTGTTCCCCCACTCATGTCATCCCATGAGATCTTCACTCCCTGTTCCCCCACTCATGTCACCACCCTGAAATCTTCACTCCCTGTTCCCCCACTCAGGTCACGCGCATGAAATCTTCACTCCCTTTTTCGCCCACTCATGTCACGCCTGAAATCTTCACTCCCGTTTCCCCCACTCATGTCACGCCCCTGAACTCTTCACTCCCTGTTCCCCCACTCATGTCACGCGCCCTGAAATCTTCACTCCCTGTTCCCCCACTCATGTCACGCCCGGGAAATCTTAAATCCCCGTTCCCCCACTCAGTCACGCGCCCTGAAATCTTCACTCCTTTTCCCACACTCACGCCACGCGCCCTAAAATCTTCACTCCCTGTTCCCCACTCATGTCACCCTGAAATCTTCATTCCCTGTTCCCCCACTCATGTCACGCCCTGAAATCTTCACTCCCTGTTTCCCCATCATGTCGCGCCCTGAAATCTTCACTCCCTTTTCCCCCCACTCATGTCACGCCCTGAACTCTTCACTCCCTGTTCCACCCTCATGTCACGCGCCCTGAAATCTTCACCCCCTGTTCCCCCACTCATGTCACGCATCCTGAAATCTTCACTCCTGTTCCCCACTCATGTCATGCCTGAAATCTTCACTCCCTGTTCCCCCACTCATGCACCGCCCTGAAATCTTCACTCCCTGTTCCCACACTCATGTCACCGGCCCTGAAATCTTCATCCTGTTCCCACATTCATGTCACGCCCAAAAACTTCACTCCCGTTCCCACACTCATGTCATGCCCAGAAATTTTCCTCCCTGTTCCCCCACTCATGTCACGCCCTGAAATCTTCACTCCCTTTCCCCCACTCATGTCACGCGCCCTGAAATCTTCACCCCCTGTTCCCCGACTCATGTCACAGGCGCCCGAAATCTTCATCCCTGTTCCCACACTCACGTCAACGCGCCGAAATCTTCACCCCCTTTTTCCCCCAATCATGTCACGCCCTGAAATCTTCACTCCCAGTTTCCCCCACTCTGTCACGCCCCCTGAAATCTTCCCCCCTTTCCCCCCCTCATGTCATCCCAGAAATCTTCACTCCCTTTCCCCCCACTCATGTCAGGGCCCTGAAATCTTCCCTCCCTGTTCCCCCACTCATGTCACGCGCCCTGAAATCTTCCCTCCCTGTTCCCCCCCCTTCATGTCACGCGCCCTGAAATCTTCACTCCTGTTCCCCCACTCATGTCACGCGCCCTGAAATCCTCACTCCCTGTTCCCCCACCATGTCACGCGCCCTGAAATTTTCACTCCCTGTTCCCCCACTCATGTCACGCCCTAAATCTTTACTCCCTGTTCCCCCACTCATGTCACGCCCTGAAATCTTCACTCCCTGTTCCCACACTCAGGTCACGCCCTGAAATCTTCACTCCCTGTTCACCCACTCATGTCATGCCCTGAAATCTTCACTCCCTGTTCCCCCACCATGTCACGCGCCCTGAAATTTTCACTCCCTGTTTCCCCCACTCATTCACGCGCCCTGAAATCTTCACTCCCTATTCCCCCACTCATGTCACGCGCCCTGAAATCTTCACTCCCTGTTCCCCCACTCAAGTCACGCCCTGAAATCTTCACTCCCTGTTCCCCCACTCATTCACGCGCCCTGAAATCTTCACTCCCTGTTCCCCCACTCAAGTCACGCCCGAAATCTTCACTCCCTGTTCGCCCACTCAAGTCACGCCCTGAAATCTTCACTCCTGTTCCCCACTCATGTCAGCCCTGAAATTTTCACTCCCTGTTCCCCACTCTGTCACGCGCCCGAAATCTTCATTCTCTGTTCCCCAACTCATGTCACGCCCTGAAATCTTCACTCCCCTGTTCCCCCACTCATGTCACGCGCCCTGAATCTTCACTCCCTGTTCCCCACTCAGTCACGCCCAAAAATCTTCACTCCCTGTTTCACCACTCATGTCACGCGCCCCTGAACTTTTTCACTCCCGTTCCCACATTCATGTCACGCGCCCCTGAAATTTTAACTCCTTGTTCATCCCCTCTCATGTCACGCCTGAAATCTTCACTCACTTGTTCCCCACTCATGTCATGCCATGAGATCTTCACTCCCTGTTCCCCCCACTCATGTCACGCACCCTGAAATCTTCACTCCCGTTCCCCCACTCAGGCACGCGCCATGAAATCTTCACTCCCTGTTCCCCCACTCATGTCATGCCCTGAAATCTTCACTCCCTGTTCCCCCACTCAGTCACGCCCTGAACGCTTCACTCCCTTTTCGCCCACTCATGTCACCCCTGAAATCTTCACCCCCTGTTTCCCCACTCATGTCACGCCCTGAACTCTTCACTCCCTGTTCCCCCACTCATGTCACGCGCCCTGAAATCTTCACTCCCTGTTCCCCCACTCATGTCACCCCCTGAAATCTTCACTCCCCTTTCCCCCACTCATGTCATGCCCTGAAATCTTCACCCCCTGTTCCCCCACTCATGTCACGCGCCCTGAAATCTTCACTCTCTGTTCCCCTACTCAGGTCACCCCGCCCTGAAATCTTCACTCCCTGTTCGCCACTCATGTCACGCGCCCTGAATTTCACTCCCTGTTCCCCCCCCTCATGTCACGCGCCCTGAACCTTCACTCCCTGTTCCCCCACTCATGCATGCCCTGAAATCTTCACTCCCTATTCCCCCACTCATGCACGAGCTGAAATCGCCCCTGTATTCCACGCGCCAATCCCCCCCTCCCCACCAGAACCTATGTCAAGCCCGAAATCGCCCCTGTCATCCCCTGAATTCCACGCGCCAATATCCCCCCCCCCCTCCCCCAAACCTATGTCAACCCCTGATATCGCCCCTGTCATCCCCTGAATTCCACCGCCAATCCCCCCCCCCCCCCACCCCCATCCCGCCAGAACCTATGTCAAGCCCTGAAATCGCCCCTGTCATCCCCTGAATTCCACCGCCAACCCCCCCCCCCCCCCCCCCCCCCCCACCCCATAACCTATGTCAAGCCCTAAAATCGCCCCTGTCAAGCCCTGAAATCTGCGCTCCCTGTGCTCTCATCCATGCGAACAACCCTGCATTCGCCCCCCCCCCCCACCCCCACCCGCATCTCCACCCATGTTACGCTTTGCATTTTAAACCACCCCCCTTATCCATCCCCCCATACCCATAACTGTCAAGCTCTAAAAACCGCATCCATTTTATCGCTCCCCCCCCCCCCCACAACCCTTGCTGCGCCCCCCATCAGTACCTCCTCCCCCTTTTTGTCGGGCCCAGCACCGTGACAGCGATTCCCCCCACCCACTCATACCTGCAGCTGATTGCGTCCTTTGTACCCGCAACCATGTTGTACGCTGCTTTTGCGTCCTTTTAAACCTTCTAAACCCTGTTGTACGCTGTATTCCCGTCCTTTATACCCCAACCAGTTGTACGCTGCATTGCCGTCCTTTATACCCGCTATTTGTACGCTGCATTGCCGTCCTTTTTACCCGCTATGTTGTACGCTGCATTGCCGTCCTTTTTACCCCGATGTTGTACGCTGTATTCCCGTCCTTTATACCTTCTGCTATGTTGTACGCTACATGCCGTCCTTTGTACCCGCAACCATGTTGTACGCTGCATTCCCGTCCTTTATACCTTCTACCATGTTGTACGCTGTATTCCCGTCCTTTATACCCCTACTATGTTGCACGCTGCATTGCCGTCCTTTAGACACGCTATGTTGTATGCTGCATTGCCGTCCTTTATACCCCTATGTTGCACGCTGCATTGCAGTCCTTATACCCGCAACCATGTTGTACGCTGTATTCCCCTCCCTTTTTACCTTCTACAATGTACGCTGCATTGCCGTCCTTTATACCCGCAACCATGTTGTACGCTGTATTCCCGTCCTTTATACCTTCACCATGTTGTACCTGCATTGCCGTCCTTTATAAACCCGCTACTATGTTGTACGATGCACTGCCGTCCTTTATTCCCGCTACCAATTTTTTACGATGCATTTCCGTCCTTATACCCCTATGTTGTACGATGCATTGCCGTCCTTTATACCCGCTACTATGTTGGTACGAAAGCACTGCCGTCCTTTATAGCCGCTACTATGTTTTTTACGCTGCATTGCCGTCCTTTATAAACCCGTACTATGTTTTTTACGATGCACTGCCGTCCTTTAAAAACCCCGCTACTATGTTGTACGCTGCATTGCCGTCCTTTATTCCCGCTACCATGTTTTTAAAGATGCACTGCCGTCCTTTATACCCGCTACTATGTTGTACGCTGCACTGCCGTCCTTTATACCCGCTACTATGTGTACGCTGCACTGCCGCCTTGATACCCGCTACTATGTTGTACGATGCACTGCCGTCCTTTATTCCCGCTACCATGTTTGTACGCTGCATTGCCGTCCTTTATTCCCCCTACCATGTTGTACGATGCATTGCCGTCCTTTATACCCGCTACTATGTTGTACATGTACTGCCGGCCTTTAACCCGCACCATGTTGTACGCTGCCTGCCATCCTTTATTCCGCTACTATGTTGTACGATGCACTGCCGTCCTTTATTCCCCCTACCATGTTGTACGATGCATTGCCGTCCTTTATACCCGCTATGTCTACGATTGCATTGCCGTCCTTTATACCCGCTATGTTGTACGCTGCATTGCCGTCCTTATACCCCTATGTTGTACACTGCATTGCCGTCCTTTATACCCGCTATGTTTACGCTGCATTGCCGTCCTTTGTACCCCTATGTTGTACGCTGCATTGCCGTCCTTTGTACCCACTATGTTTGTACGCTGCATTGCCGTCCTTTATACCCGCATTTGGTACGCTGCATTGCCGTCCTTTATACCCGCTATGTTGTACGATGCACTGCCGTCCTTTGTTCCCCCCTACCATGTTGTACGATGCATTGCCGTCCTTTATACCCGCTAATGTTCTACGATGCATTTCCGTCCTTTATACCAGCTATGTTGTACGATGCCCTTGCCGTCCTTTGCACCCGCTATGTTGTACGATGCATTGCCGTCCTTTGCACCCGCTATGTTGTACACTGCATTGCCGTCCTTTGTACCAGCTATGTTTTACGATGCATTGCCGTCCTTTGCACCCGCTATGTTGTACACTGCATTGCCGTCCTTTATACCCGCTATGTTGTACACAGCATTGCCGTCCTTTATACCCGCTACCATGTTGTACGCTGCATTGCTGTCCTGTGCACCCGCTATGTTGTACGCTGCATTGCCGTCCTTTATACCGCTATGTTGTACGCTGCATTGCCGTCATTTATACCCGCAACAATGTTGTACGCTGTATTCCCGTCCTTTATACCCGCTAGGTTGTACGCTGCATTGCCGTCCTTTATACCCGCTACCATGTTGTACGCTGTAATCCCGTCCTTTATACCCGCAACCATGTTGTACGCTATATTCCCGTCCTTTATACCCGCAATCATGTTGTACGCTGTGTTCCCGTCCTTTATACCCGCAACCATGTTGTACGCTGCATTCCCGTCGGTTATTCCCGCTACCATGTTGTACACTGCACTCTCGTCCTTTATACCCGCTACCATGTTGTACGATGCACTGCCGTCCTTTATTCCCGCTACTATGTTGTACACTGTATTCCCGTCCTCTATACCTGCTACCATGTTGTACACTGTATTCCCGTCCTTTATACCCGCTACCATGTTGTACGCTGCATTCCCGTCCTTTATACCCGCTACCATGTTGTACGCTGCATTCCTATCCTTTATACCCGCTACTATGTTGTACGCTGTATTCCCGTCCTTTATACCCGCTACCATGTTGTTCGATGCATTGCCGTCCTTTATACCCGATACAATTGTTGTACGCTGTATTCCTGTCTTTTATACGTTCTACCATGTTGTACGCTGCATTCCCGTCCTTTACACCTTCTACCATGTTGTACGCTGCATTCCCGTCCTCTATACCTTCTAAAATGTTGTACGCTGTATTCCCGTCCTTTATACACGCTACTATGTTGTAAGATGCATTGCCGTCCTTTATACCCGCTATGTTGTACACAGCATTGCCGTCCTTTATACCCGGTATGTTGTACGCTGTATTGCCGTCCTTTATACCCGCTATGTTGAACGCTGCATTGCCGTCCTTTATACCCGCTATGTTGTACACTACATTGCCGTCCTTTATACCCGCTATGTTGTACGCTGCATTGCCGTCCTTTGTACCGCTATGTTGTACGCTGCGTTGCCGTCCTTTATACCCGCTATGTTGTACACTGCATTGCCGTCCTTTATACCCGCTATGTTGTGCACAGCATTGCTGTCCTTTATACCCGCTATGTTGTACACTGCATTGCCGTCCTTTATACCCGCTATGTTGTACACTGCACTGCCGTCCTTTGTACCCGCTATGTTTTACACTGCACTGCCGTCCTTTATACCCGGTATGTTGTACACTGCATTGCCGTCCTTTATACCCGCTATGTTGTACGCTGCATTGCCGTCCTTTATACCCGCTATGTTGTACACTGCATTGCCGTCCTTTATACCCGCTATGTTGTACACAGCATTGTCGTCCTTTATACCCGCTATGTTGTACGCTGCATTGCCGTCCTTTATACCCGCTATGTTGTACGCTGCATTGCCGTCCTTTATACCCGCTATGTTTTACACTGCATTCCGTCCTTTATACCCGCTATGTTGTACACTGCACTGCCGTCCTTTATACCCGCTATGTTGTACACTGCATTGCCGTCCTTTATACCCGCTATGTTGTACACTGCACTGCCGTCCTTTATACCCGCTATGTTGTACACTGCATTGCCATCCTTTATACCCGCTATGTTGTACACTGCATTGCCGTCCTTTATACCCGCAATGTTGTACACAGCATTGTCGTCCTTTATTCCCGCTATGTTTTACACTGCATTGCCGTCCTTTATAACCGCTACTATGTTGTACGCTGCATTCCCGTCCATTATACCCACTATGTTGTACGCTGCATTGCCGTCCTTTATACCCGCTACCTTGTTGTACGCTGTATTCATGTCCTTTATACCCGCTATGTTGTACACTGCATTCCCGTCCTTTATACCCGCTATGTTGTACGCTGCATTCCCGTCCTTTGTACCCGCTATGTTGTATTCTGCATTCCCGTCCTTTATACCCGCTATGTTGTATGCTGCATTCCCGTCCTTTATACTCGCTATGTTGTACGCTGCATTCCCGTCCTTTATACTCGCTATGTTGTACGCTGCATTGCCGTCCTTTATACCCGCTATGTTGTACGCTGCATTCCCGTCTTTTATACCCGCTATGTTCTACACTGCATTTCCGTCTTTATACCCGCTATGTTGTACGCAGCACTGCCGTCCTTTATACCCGCTATGTTGTACGCTGCATTCCCGTCCGTACATTGCATTGCCTTCCTTTATACCCGCTATGGTGTACGCTGCATTGCCGTCCTTTATACCCGCTACTATGTTGTACGATGCATTGCCGTCCTTTATACCCACTACTATGTTGTACGATGCATTGCCGTCCTTTATACCCGCTACCATGTTGTACGATGCATTCCCGTCTTTTATACCCGCTACCATGTTGTACGCTGCATTGCCGTCCTTTATACCCGCTACCATGTTGTACGCTGCATTGCCGTCCTTTATACCCGCTACCATGTTGTACGCTGCATTGCCGTCCTTTATACCCGCTACTATGTTGTACGATGTATTGCCGTCTTTTATACCCGCTACTATGTTGTTCGATGCATTGCCGTCCTTTATACCCGCTACATGTTGCACGCTGCATTGCCGTCCTTTATACCCGCTACTATGTTGTACGATGCACTGCCGTCCTTTATTCCCGCTACCATGTTGTACGCTGCATTGCCGTCCTTTATACCCGCTATGTTGTACGATGCATTGGCGTCCTTTATACCCGCTATGTTGCACGCTGCATTGCAGTCCTTTATACCCACTACTATGTTGTACGATGTATTGCCGTCCTTTATACCCGCCGCTATGTTATACACTGCATTGCCGTCCTTTATACCCGCTACTATGTTGTACACTGCATTGCCGTCCTTTATACCCGCTACTATGTTGTACGATGCATTGCCGTCCTTTATACCCGCATGTTATACACTGCATTGCCGTCCTTTATACCCGCTACTAGTTGTACGATGCATTGCCGTCCTTTATACCCGCTATGTTGTACACTGCATTGCCGTCCTTTATACCCGCTACTATGTTGTACACTGCATTGTGTCCTTATACCTGCTACTCTGTTGCACCTGCATTGCCGTCCTTTATACCCGCTACCATGTTGGACGCTGCATTGTTGTCCTTTATACCGCTACTATGTTGTACGCTGCATTGTTGTCCTTTATAATCGCTACGATGTTGTACGCTGCATTGCCGTCCTTTATACCCTCACGATGTTGTACGCTGCATTGCCGTCCTTTATACCCGCTACTATGTTGTACGCTGCTTGCCGTCCTTTATACCCGCTACTATGTTGTACACAACATTGTTGTCCTTTATACTGCTATGTAGTGCGCTGCATTGCCGTTCTTTAAACCCGCTACTATGTTTTCTGCATTGCCGTCCTTTATACCCGCTTTGTTGTACGCTGCATTGCAGTCCTTTAACCCGCTACTATGTTGTACGATGCACTGCCGTCCTTTATTCCCGCTACTATTTGTACACAGCATTGTTGTCCTTTATACCCGCTATGGTGTGCGCTGCATTGCCGTTCTTTATACCCGATACCATGTTGTTTTCTGCATTGCCGTTCTTTAAACCCGCTACCATGTTGTTTTCTGCATTGCCGTCCTTTATACCCGCTATCATGTTGTTCGATGCATTGCCGTCCTTTATACCCGCTTTCTTGTACGCAGCATTGCAGTCCTTTATACCCGCTATGTTGTACGTTGCATTGCCATCCTTTATACCCTGCATGTTCTACGTTGCATTCTCGTCCTTTATACCCGCTACGATGTTGTACGCTGCATTCTCGTCCTTGATACCCGCTATGTTGTACGCTGCATTGCCGTCCTTCATACCCGCTATGTTGTACGCTGCATTGCCGTCCTTTATACCTGCTATGTTGTACGCTGCATTCCCGTCCTTTATACCCGCTATGTTGTACGCTGCATTGCCGTCCTTTATACCCGATATATTGTATGCTGCATTGCCGTCCTTTATACCCGTATTGATGTACGCTGCACTGCCGTCTTTATGCCTGCTATTTTCTACGCTGCATTGCCGTCTTTATACCGCTATGTTGTACGCTGCATTGCCGTCCTTTATACACGCTATGTTGTACGCTGCATTGCCATCCTTTATACCTGCTACCTGTTGTACGCTGTATTCCCGTCCTTGAAACCCGCTACCATGTTGTGCGCTGCATTCCCGTCCTTAATACCCGCTATGTTGTACGCTGCATTGCCGTCCTTTATACCGCTACCATGTTGTACACTGCATTCCCGTCCTTTATACCCGCTACCATGTTGTTTTCTGCATTGCCGTCTTTTATACCCACTACCATGTTGTACACTGCATTCCCGTCTTTTATACCTTCTATGTTGTACGCTGCATTCCCGTCCTTTATACCCTACTATGTTGTACGCTGTATTCTCGTCCTTTATACCCGCTACCATGTTATGCCCGTCCTTTATACCCGCTACCATGTTATACGCTGTATTCTCGTCCTTTATACCCGCTACCATGTTATGCCGTCCTTTATACCGCTACCATGTTGTACGCTGCATTCCCGTCCTTTAGATCCGCTATGTTGTACGCTGCATTGCCGTCCTTTAGACCCGCTATGTTGTACGCTGCATTGCCGTCCTTTAGACCGCTATGTTGTACGCTGCATTCCCGTCCTTTGACCCGCTGTGTTATACGCTGCATTCCGTCCTTTGACCCGCTATGTTGTACGCTGCATTCCCGTCCTTTGACCCGCTATGTTGTACGCTGCATTCCCGTCCTTTAGACCCGCTGTGTTGTACGCTGCATTGCCGTCCTTGATACCCGCTATGTTGTACGCTGTATTGCCGTCCTTTAGACCCGGTATGTTGTACGCTGCATTCCCGTCCTTTAGACCCGCTGTGTTGTACGCTGCATTCCCGTCCCTTAGACCCGCTGTGTTGTACGCTGCATTGCGTCCTTGATACCCACTATTGTTGTACGCTGCATTGCCGTCCTTTAGACCCGCTATGTTGTACGCTGCATTGCCGTCCTTTAGAACCGCTATGTTGTACGCTGCATTGCCGTCCTTGATACCCGCTATGTTGTACGCTGCATTGCCGTCCTTTAGACCCGCTATGTTGTACGCTGCATTGCCGTCCTTTATACTCGCTATGTTGTACGCTGCATTCGCGTCCTTTAGACCCGCTATGTTGTACGCTGCATCCCCGTCCTTTATACCCGCTATGTTGTACGCTGCATTCCGTCCTTTAGACCCGCTATGTTGTACGCTGCATTCCCGTCCTTTGACTCGCTGTGTTGTACGCTGCATTGCCGTCCTTTAGACCCGCTATGTTGTACGCTGCATTCCCGTCGTTTGACCCGCTGTGTTGTACGCTGCATTGCCGTCCTTTAGACCGCTATGTTGTACGCTGCATTGCCGTCCTTTAGACCCGCTATGTTGTACGCTGCATTGCCGTCCTTTAGACCCGCTATGTTGTACGCTGCATTGCCGTCCTTTAGACCCGCTGTGTTGTACGCTGCATCCGTCACCCTGAACCCATGGCATAGCCTGCATCCGCGTCCTGCGTATCCTCGCACGTCACACCCTGTAGTCACTCCTCTACACACCCCCTCCACTGCTTCACAGATGTCCCACCTGATGTGATCTTTGAATTCCCGAAATTTCTTGGCTTGGCAGAAAGGATGCATCAAGAAAATATCGATATCGCATGTGTCCAAGAGACACATTTGACCGTAAACCATCGCTTTCAAGTGAGGGTTACGAGACCATCAGGTTGGACCGTGAGGAAAGAAGCAAAGGAGGGGTGCTTATCTTGGTGCGGAATTCCATTGCCGCACAAGAACTCAAGATCAACACCAATCAACAGGCAGAGATCCAAGGGGTTGATATTGTCCTTAAGGAACGCAACATCAGGATCTACAATGCCTATTGCCGTCAAGATCGTGATCTTTCCCTCATACATGAACATCCCAGACAACAACTGCGTGGTGGTGGGTGATTTTAACAGTCACTCAGAGAGATGGGGCTATGAGGAGACGGACAAGAGAGGCGAAGAAGTTGATTGGGAGATTGACACACATCTTCATCTCATCAACCAAGAAGATGAACCCACCTTCTACTCTAGACGCTGGATGACCACATCAACACCAGATCTAGCGTTCGCCACCAACGACCTGTTCGCAGGACCACAAGAACAGTCCTCAACCAGCTTGGAGGAAGTGACCACAAGCCCGTCAACTCTCTATCAACCTGAACTTACAGTGTCCACAAGCAAAATGTTTTCCCCACTGGAATTATAGAAAGGCGACTGGACTCTCTTCGAGACCCTCACAGATACATACAAAGCCGATCAACATCAGCAGAAGGACTCAAACAAGATGGTTCGAGACTTCACAAAGGCTGTCTTGAAAGCTGCTACAGAATCCATCCCAAGAGGAGCACGTAAAGACTACAAGCCCTACTGGACGGAGGAACTCCAGAATCTGGAAGATGTCGTTACGGAAGCCAGGGACAGAGCAGAAAAGCAGCCATCACTGGAGAATAACATAGCGCTGAAGGACGTAACTGCAGATACAAGCTGTCCTGCGCACAAGCTGCAAGAAAAAGCTGGCAAGAGAAAACTGGAAGCCTAAATCTCGACAGGGATGGCAGCAAGCTGTGGAAACTGGCTAGAACCCTCTGTAATGAAACAAGTCACACCACTGTAACAATACAAGAGAATGGAAATTATCTCTCTGGAGAGAAAGCAGCAGACCACTTCATAGACGTCTATGAAAACATCAGCAATCTGGAAGTCCCCCCTGAACATAGAGCTGCAGTGCACAGGGCCCAAGGTGAACTTCAGAGGAAGAGCCCCAAGAGGAAGTCATGATCACAGCTTTCACAGAGAAAGAGCTGGAGGAAGCGTTGCAGAGCCTCAGTCTGAAGAAGTCACCTGGACCAGACGTAATCACAAATGAAATGATTCTGCATTTTGGAATGAAGAGCAAGGCAGTCTTCTAAAAATCTTTAACTCCAGCTGGAAGACAGGATCAGTACAACAGTGTTTAAAGGAAGCAGACATGATCCCCATTTACAAAAAGGAAAGGACAAGTCGAAGGCTGACAGCTACAGACCCATCAGCCTTACAAGCTGCTTAGGAAAGCTGATGGAGAGACTTGTCAACACAAGGCTTGTCTGGCACCTGAGGAGCATCAGCTGCTGAGCCCTGAACAGGCAGGCTTCCGCCAACACAGATCAACAGAAGACCAGATCACATTCATCACGCAAAGCATTGAGGACGCTTTCCAAGAAAAGAAGAACACGCTTGCTGTCTGATTGACATGGAGAAGGCGTTCGACAAAGTCTGGAAGGACGGACTTAGGCTCAAACTACGGCGATGTGGTGTGTCTGGGAGGATGTACACCTGGATCAGCCAGTACCTACACAAACCGCCAAGCCCGAGTCAAGATTCAGGGCCAGAAAAGCAAGAAGAAGGTGCTGAGACAGGGAGTACCACAAGGAGGAGTCCTTTCGCCAACGCTGTTCCTCATCTTCATAGATAACATCGTCAGAGAACTTGCCAAAAGGGTCAAAGGAGCGATCTAAGCAGATGATCTGGGCTTTGGTGCTCTGAAGAGTACACCACCACAGCACAGGTACGCCTCCAGACTGCGCTCAACAAGATCAGCGACTGGACCAAGGAATGGCTTGTCTCTGTCAACTCAAGCAAAACGACCTACACAATCTTCAGCCTATCCAGCAAGAAGCAAGAGGCGAAGCTGACACTGAACAACCAAAGGCTTGCAGAGGAACCCACACCTACCTACCTGGGAGTTGACCTTTGACCGCAGCTCACTTGGAAACAGCAGATCACCAGATGCTGTAGCAAGGCCAAGTTGAGACTGGCGAATTCATGAGGAAACTTGCGGGGACGGACTGGGGGGCTGACGAACGTATCCTGAAGAGACTCTATACAAGGAGATCCGACCTGTATTGAGTACGGGACGTCAGCATGGGCATCAGCTGCAAAGTCAAACCTCGACCATCTCAATAAGATACAGAACCAAGCTCAGCGTGTCATAACTGGCGCCATGAGATCCACCCCAATCCTGAAGATGGAAGAGACCACTGGGCTACAGTCATTGGAGGACAGAAGGGACACAAAGATCCTCATCCAAGCAGCAAAATTCAAACGCCTTGAAACCATCCAATGAACAACAGAATGAGCAGACCCACCAAGAGCCGGTTGAAAAGAGGCAGCTTCATCCACCAGTCAAGACGCCTTGAAAGACAAACTCCAGTCTTGATGGAACATGAAGCAAAGCCTATCCCGGCAAATGTCACCCACCCATCTTGGAAGAGGCAGGTGTTTCCCAACAGTCGTCACCAGCATTCCGGAGTGGAGAAGAGAGGAATACAGCCCGACACCCAAAGGAAGTCTCTGGCCATGGAGTACATCTGCAACCAGTATCCCCAGGAAGACTGGACCCATGTCTTCACCAGATGGCTCCGCCACAGAGGCAACGAGGATGGTGGAGCTGGAATCATCCTCCGATACAAGACGAGATGAAGAAATTGCACCTCCAACAGGAAAATACTCCACCAACTTCCGAGCTGAGCGAGAAGCCCTCTGTGAGGCAGCCACAACAGTCTTGCAGAACTCCAAAAGAACAACGGGGCAGGTGGTGGTCTCTCTGACGCTCTCTCCGTGCTCCAAGCCCTCAAGAACTCCCGCTGCAAAGAACAGAAACCATCTCACTTCAGCCCTTGTTGCCCTGAGTGCCAGAGTGGAGAAAGTGGTTATACAATGGGTACCAGCACACTGTGGCATCAGAGGCAATGAAAAAGCGGACATTCTGGCAAAAGACGGTGCACAGGAGCAGGCCAACAACTGGTGTCATACGATGAAGTTAGGACAATCAATCAAGGCACAACAAGGAATAAATGGCGCCTCCTGCATCCCAAATACAACCCGAAGACACATACCATTTGCTGGGATGACGGGAACAGGTCAAGATCTTCCGCCTGAGGACTGGACACAATCGCCTGCTCCACCACATGCACACAAAATTTGGCATTGACAGAGTGGAGAGTGCCCTTGTGGTGAGGGACCAATGACAACTGACCACATCCTTCAAGTCTGTACGACGTATGCAGCATCCAGGAGAAAGTACTGGCCACACCGACAGCAGTGGAAGCCAAGCTGTATGACACCCTGGAGGAGCTGCGACGGACGGCAGCCTCATCGAGGATACCGGGCTGCTCATCTAACGGATGGTGAACGAGGAAGAAGAAGATTCCCGAAAGAGATCAACATTTTTTTCCCATCTGATCTAAGATTTTAAGAAGAAAGATTTTTTTTTTTTAACAAAATTTGCCAGTGTGCTTTTGAGTGTATTCTAAAGGGTTGTGTGAATTAATTTTATTTCAATCTTTCTTTTAATGATTTGGACGTTGACTTCAACGCGGTGATAGCGCTGGTATGGCCCTTTGCGGTCGGCTGGGCTATTGCCTTGCCTTGCCTTAACCTTACGCCCATCCTTGTCACGACCAACATCCGCGTCCCGTGTACCCACACCTATGTCATGCCCTGCATCAGTGCCTCACCGTACACCGTCGAATGAACAAATGAACGAATGAATGATTGAAACGACCAACTGACTGACTGAGCAAATCAATGGCTAAACGACCAACTCACCGACTGAACGAATGATTGACTGACCGACTGACTGAATAACTGAAAAATCAACTGACCGACTGGATGAATGAATGAACGAACGACTGGCTGACCGAATGACTGAACTGACCGACCGATTGATCGACTGAACGAATTAATGACTATAACGATCGATTGACCGACTGAACGAATGAATGACTGAACGATCGACTGACGCAATGAATGAATGACCCGACTAAAAGAATGAATGTCTAAACGACCGACTGAACGAATGAATGACCGACGACTGTACAAATGAATGACTGAACGACCGAACGAACAAATGACTGACTGACCGACTGAATGACATACTGACTGAATGAATCAACGACCGACAGATCGAATGAATGAAAGACCGACTGAACGATTGAATGACTGAACGCCCGACTGACCGAAAGATGAACGAGCAACGCCCGATGACTGAACGAATGAATGACTGAACGACTGACCGACAGACTGAACGAATGTATGACTAAACGACCGCCTGTGCGAATGACCGACTGAATGAGCGATCGATCGAACGAATGTACGAACGAATGACTGAACGACCGACTGAACGAATGAACGTCTGAACGACCGATTGACCGACTGAACGAATGAATGACTGAACGATCGATGACAGACTGAACGAATGAACGAATGAATGTCTGAACGACCGACTGGAATGAACGTCTGAACCACCGATGACCGACTGAACGACCGATTAACTGACTGTACGAATGAATGAAAGAACGAGCGACCGACCGAACAAATAACTGAGCGATCACATGACCGACTGATTGACTAAACGACCGACTGAACGAATGACTAACTGGCCGACTGAGCGAATGAATGGCTGAATGACCGACTGACTGAATGAATCAACGACCGACAGAACGAATGAATGAACGACCGACCGACTGAACGAATGAATGACTGAACGGCTGACCGACCCAATGCATGACTGAACGCCCGACAGAACGAATAAATGACTGACTGACCGAATGAAATGACTAAACGACCGACTGAATGAACGAACTATCGACTAATAAAACAGAATGACTGACCGACTGACTGACTAAACTACCGACAGAACAAATAAACGACCGGACTGACTAAAAGAAAGAATGGCTGAAACGACCGACTGACCGAATGAATGATGAACGAACAACCGCCTGATGACCGAGCTAATGAACGACTGAACGAAGGTATGACTAAACGACCGACTGAGCGAATGACCGACTGAACGAGCGATCCGATCGAATGAATGTACGAATGACTGAACGACCGACTGAACGAAGTATGACTGAACGACCGACTGAGCGAATGACCGACTAAACGAGCGATCGATCGAACGAATGTACGAATGACTGAACGACCGACTGAACGAATGAACGTCTGAACGAGCGACTGACCAACTGAACGTATGAACGACCGATTGAACGACTGAACGAATGAATGACTGAACGACCGATTGAACGTCTGAACGACTGACTGACGAATGACACGACCAATTGACCGACTGACTGAACGGCTGACTGACCAAATGAATGACTGAACGGCCAACAGAATGAATAGATGACTGACTGACTGAATGAATGAACGACTAAACAACCGACTGAGTGAATGAACGACCGACTAGAAGAGGAAAGACTGAACGACCGACTAGACAGGAATACTCAGTTGGTAGAGCGCCTGACTCGTAATCTTGGTGATCCTGGGTTGCGGGTTCGAACCTCCGCCGGGGCGTTCGGTACAGGGGGATTTTTCCCTCGGAGTTAACATTGGTTCTGACTCCATTTCCCATACAGTCCTTCGAATGAGACTATAAACCGAGTTCCGTGTGTGACCGCAGCATAACATCTTGCACACACGTAAAATCCCATCACCAACTTTCGGAAGAGTAGTCCATTTGGCCGTTGGTATGGATGACATGTTACACATAGCAATGCACCCTGCGTGAGAAATGGAAAAGATGAAGGAAGTAAGGAAATGAGTGATCGATATTGAACGATACTGAATGGGTGACACGGGAAACGACTGAATGAAGCGCCAGCTGGCAGCTCATCAGTCGGCACTACCCAGGTAGGCAGCCCGTTGTGTAAACGAGTGTGGATTGTAAAGCGCTTAGAGCTTGGCCTCTAGCCGAGAATAGGCGCTATATAAGTATTCATTATTATTATTATTATTATTAAATGATGAACAAGCAACCACCTGACAACTGAAGAAATGAGTAAATGAACGAACCGACCGAACGAATGAATGACTGAACGAGCGACCGACCGAACACACTTATGAACAAAGACTGAACGATCAACTGACCGACAAGACTGAACAAGTGACCGAACCAACGCACGAAAACAAAACAAAATAAAACAAAACAATGAACGAACGAACAAGCAAATGAATGTATGAAAGAAAGGAAAAAGTGAAGGGAAAATAATAAAGGAAAAAAATCACAAGTGGTGTAAAAAAAAATTACAAAGAACATAAACGATTGTCAAACTCGTCTACAAACACGGCAGGAATGGGTGGGGAGTTTTTTTTTTTTTTTTTTTTTTTTTGGGGGGGGGGGGGGGGGGGGGGACAAACCTGTAGTTGCAACTCTATAATTATGTCCATTAATTATAATGCGAAATATTTAAAATACGCTGAACAATTAAGTAGTGGGGGGGAAAACAAGTGCAGGCTAACAATTCTCCGTCATTATAATAATGACTTTGCAAAGATTTGAAATTTTAGAGAAAAAGAAAAAAAAAAATGAAGAAAATGGGGGAAATATATTATAAAATGAAAAACCCTTCACTACTCCTGAGGAACCATGTGATCCCTTCTGAAGGCAAGATCTATTTGTATTGGCTGCTCCTAGGCCTTTCGTTCGTCCCTGGATCGGACTCATCAGGAACAACGGCTGATTGGTTTGCGCTCCCTGGTGTCAAATAGAGACACACCACAGTTCATAATCGGTGGTGTTCTCACCACCAAGGGTTCTCAAAAAAGAATCCAACAGGCACCCCCCAGAGCAGCCATGAAGGATATTAAAAAGGAATAAAACGAAAGTGTGGAGAGGAAAAAAGTTGCTAAAAAAAATAAAGCATTATATAAACAGTATAAAATGTAGGGACAATCTTTGAGCCTATGCCTGAGATCCATAAGAGATACAAGGAGATCAAAAGATATGGAACAGTTTGAGTGGTCAGCTCTGCTGTCTAT
>CM031599.1:97423874-97443874 GCA_018398815.1 Conus ventricosus
ATGACAGACAGGATAGAACAGGAGAACGTGGTGACGTGAATGACAGACGGGGTAGAATAGGAGAACGTGGGACTGTGAATGACAGACGGGTTAGAACAGGAAACGTGGTGATTGTGAAAGGCACACAGGGTAGAATAGGAGAACGTGGTGACTGTGAATGACAGACGGGTTAGAATAGGAGAACGTGGTGACTGTGATGACAGAAGGGTTAGAATAGGAGAAACGTGGTGACTGTGAATGACAGACGGGGTAGAATAGGAGAACGTGGTGACTGTGAATGACAGACGGGTTAGAACAGGAGAACGTGGTGACTGTGAATGGCACACAGGATAGAATAGGAGAAACGTGGTGACTGTGAATGGCAGACGGGATAGAACAGGAGAACGTGGTGACTGTGAATGACAGACGGGATAGAATAGGAGAACGTGGTGACTGTGAATGGCAGACAGGATAGAACAGTGAAACGTGGTGACTGTGAATGGCAGACGGGGTAGAATAGGAGAACTTTGGTCACTGAATGGCAGACGGGGTTAGAATAGGAGAACGTGGTGACTGTGAATGGCAGACGGGGTAGAATAGGAGAACGTGGTGACTGTGAATGGCAGACGGGGTAGAATTAGGAGAACGTGGTGACTGTGAATGGCAGACGGGGTAGAATAGGAGAACGTGGTGACTGTGAATGGCAGACGGGTAGAATAGGAGAACGTGGTGACTGTGAATGGCAGACGGGTAGAATAGGAGAACGTGGTGATTGTGAATGGCAGACGGGGTAGAATAGGAGAACGCAAGTATGATGAATGACGAGGAGGGATGAGGAGTGGAAATGTGATGAAAATGAATGATGGACGGGAAGAAAGAAGAGCATGCTAATGGCTGATAGTAGACGGGAAATGAAAATAAGAGAGTGATCACTTTGAGAAACACTTGGACAACAACGACACAAACAAGACTTTAAATCTATGAATATTTGACCGACGCGTATCAGTCAGCACCACTCAGGACAAAGACATTAACTGTCGCACACAGAAAGAAAACGTCATAAGAAGACAGAACTTTGCTTTGAACTCTACAAGAAACAGAGCAAAGGTGATCCAAGCGTGCCAACAGTTCAGGATTCATCCAATGGAGATGACTCTCCAACACTCTGTCGAAGAAATCGTTGTAACAGTGAAGTCGCTGAAACACGGCAAGGCTGCACGCATTGACAACATCCCTGCAGAACACTTGAATACGGCGGAAAGGCAGTAGCAATGTAAGCAAAACAATGTTCAAATCATTCTGAACAGATTACAGTTGCAGATAGACACCGCTGTTGTCTTCAAGGCTTTAGTATAGAACAGATCTTTAACCCTTCGCCAAAAACCCCTGAAAACACCAGTAGGAGTTCTATCATGTCTTCACAGACTTCAAAGAGGCGTTTGACAGAGTCTGTCCTGGGGTGCGTCAGAGCGTTATGAAGAAATTTGATTTTGGAACAAAGTTTAACTAACAACATACAGCAAGCACACGCCGAAGCGGCTGTGAAGTACTCACAAAAGGCGCGACTGGAAAGTGGTCCCACATATCAGTTACTATTGGTCAAGCACCTTTACTCCCCAAATACTTTTCAACATAGTCCTGGAATGCATCATGAATGATCCATTTGAAGATCATGTCAACACAATCAGCACTGCAAGAATCTCTATCACGAACCTTTACTTCGCTGATATCTTCGGCGGCTTAGCGGGCAATGAACAAGAACTCACTAAGCTTTTTAACACTCTGAATGAAACGTCGATCAGACAGTATGGATATCAACACCGAGAAGACCAAGCTGATGCCCAGCCCCACCTCCACCTTCAGTACGATATAACCATGGAGAGAAGCAATGAACTCCACCTTCAGTACCGATTTAACCATGGAGAGAAGCAATGAACTCCACCTTCAGTACCGATATAACCATGGAGAGAAGCAATGAACTCCACCTTCAGTACCGATACAACCTGGATAGAAGCAATGAACACCACCTTCAGTACCGATATAACCATGGAGAGAAGCAATGAACTGTTAAACAGTTCATATATCTGGGATTTATATCAGCCCAGGAACTCTTAAACAGTTCATATATCTGGGAATTAATTTTTAGCGATGGGGGACTTTTTAAGTCAGATATCCTCTCAAGAGCAGCAAAGACATCAGTTCTTGGCGACTGAACCTGGTACAGAAAGACCATGACATGACACTGAAATACACATCTGGCTCCCACATGCACGGGCATATTTAATGTTCCTACATACAGACGATACAGCGATCTGGAAGAAAGAACCCAATCACAGAAATGAGATATCATTGCCATATACTATAATACTCCAATATACTATAATCCGACATACTGATCATATTACCACTGAACGAGTGCGCTAGACCACTGAACATCACATCGGGCCATACAAAGATTTGCTGACACCAGCAAAGCAAAGAAACTAAAGTTGGCATTGTCAGAAAGAGCGAGACCACGGAGAAGCCAGAAAAAAAGGACTGACAGCATTGCAGAGTGGACAGGTAACCGTCTGTACAGCCCAGGACCCCGGAGCACAACCGACAGAATTGGAGAATCTGTTGAACAGTTCTTCAGTGCGATGCCCCCGTGACTTCACACGAACCTAGGAAAAGGAAGGTGAGTATTAGTGATACCAAGCCAAAATTATTATTGTATTCTCAAATGATTCTCCTTAAATCCAGAACGTGTGCGTGATTCTTGGACTGGCCATCTGTTAATATTTTTGTTGATAATTTACATACACGGCTTTAATATGTTCTTGGGTCTCAGAAAATGAAAGTTTGCGTTGTCAGATGATAAAATATTACTGCTTTCACCTGCAGCCAGAGGGAATATAATCATGATCAGATTTGACCGGTGGTTCTCTCAGTGAGGCATGACAGGCACTGTTGGACCTGATGAAACAGATGTAAGAACAAAATTGCATTTTTTGTTAAGTTCATCTGTTTAGCATCTAACTGGCTTTGGAAAGACAGCGCGTGTCTAGATGTTTTTGGATACTTATTGCCAGACTTAAGAATACTTTGTTTTTGAATTCAAGACAAAAACACTTTGAATGAAACGATTAGCTTTCGACAACTTACCTTATTCTGAAAGAGCCAGCTTTTTTGTATGAATTCAACATATTTGCACGTCTCGGATTGCCAAGAGCTAATTCAATGGCTCTACTAACGTAAATTGTATTTTATTCTACAGACTGTACGGGGTTGATAAACTTCTTATCGATAAATCAGGTTTGATCGGACGAGGCTGGTGGCTGTGGTAATGGAGGTTTATTGTTGTTTGTGTCTTGATCTCATGGTTAAGCGCCAACAGCTGTAATGATCTTTTGATCTTTTCCTTGTTGTAATTATCACAAATTCTCAGTATGAAATTGCAAATGGAATTACTAATCAAGTGAGAATCCCCAAACTTCGTCTTGTGAATGTCGTAAAGTTCAGCCATCTAATACTCCATGTTGTAGCAATGATGTCGGATTCTCCCCGTTGTGATCTAGTTACTAGTGTTTTCTCTCCCGAATGTACAGGCCCATTTCATTCCATGTACATGTTTCATCATCTCCAGTATGTTGTGCATGATTTAATACCCTCATCTTCTTAGATCTGCATTTGTGTGGATAGGAATACGTCTGAATATTAAACCATATGCATGTCTTCTGATGGTACCTTTATGCCCGGGTTTCACATAGACGAATTTCTTACGAATTTCCTCCGAATTTTGGTAGTCGGAAGACTTTCGTAAGAGGTCGGGGAGTTCGGAAGACGAGGGCAAAAATTCCGAAGAATTCGGACGTGTCGGGAGCTCCTTACGACTGTTTTGAAATGTTCAAAACAGTCGTAAGAAGCTTCCGACACGTCCGAAATTTCTTCCGACTAAAATTAGTCGGAAGCAATTCGGCTGTTGGTCGGCTGTTGTTCTGAAGGGCCTTTTTATGGTCGTAAGGGCATTCTGAATGTTCGTAAGCATAGTCTGAACAGTTGTAAGAGTGTTCGGCCGTGTCGGAAGGAATTCAGAGCAGTCATTTCCCTGAAAAGAAAAAGAAAAAAAAACCACAATTAAAACAAGAAGGAAAATATGACATCCAAGAAAAATTACAGGCCAAACAAAGAAAAATCCAAAAAAGAAACAATTCTCTGACGAGACGAGCAAAAGGAATAGTGCAATAATTTCACAGGTTTCCTTAATTGTGTTTTTTTTACATGTTTTTTTTTTTCATTTTCTTTTGAACTTTTTTGTAATCTTATTTTTTCCATTTTCTTGTTATTTTGTGTGTTTGTTTTGTTTTTGTGGGTTTTTTTGTTTTTGTTTTTATTTCTTTTTCTTTTTCTTTGCATTCCTTCCACTGTGGAACTCAGATCATGTCCCCCTGCCACGGAACTGCCCCTACGGGTGAGTTGAAGTAATGCTTCAGGGTATTCTCTGTTTCTTGGCTGCCCGGGTTGTGGCGTTCCCAGTGACGTTCTGTAGATCTTCCATAGCAGCATCCATTCTCCACTCGCCAGGCACAATGTGGTGGTCAGCATCTTCCTGGTCAGGTCTGCAAGGCGGGGTTCCTGATTCTTAAGAGGTTGTGGAGACAAACACAGGCAAGGATGATCTTCAAGGCTGTTCCTGGCTGTTGTCTCATGGTGGTAAGCAGGACTTGGAATCCGTTGGCAAGAATGCCAAAGGCATTCTCAACCACACGTCTCCCTCTTGACAGGCGGTAATTGAAGATCAGTTCCTTATCAGTCAGGTCCCTCCGGGAGAACGGCTTCATCAACCAGGTACGCAGGGGGAATGCATTGTCTCCAGCGATAAAGAACGGCATGTCTTCATCATCTCCGAGGAGAGGTTCTGCTTCAGAAAACCGATGCTACCATCCTCGACAGCTGCCTTCAGGTCAGGACGAGTTGAATATCTGACAGTCACTAGCGGATCCATTGGCCCCCACGTCGACCCAGGTGAACTTGTAGTCCGCATCAACCAAGGCGAAGAGTACCAGAGAGAAGAAACCCTTGTAGTTGAAGTAGGTTGACCCAGAGTTCTTTGGGCACTTGATCGCCACATTTTTGCCATCCAAAGCACCAAGACAGTGAGGAAGATTCCATCTTTCTTTAAATTGCTGGGCTAGCTCTTCCCAACACTCTGGTGTGGTTGGGCAGTGCATCACCTCGCCTCCGTACTCATCAATGATCGCATCACATACATAAGGCACCATTTTCACGATGGAGGTCTTTGAAACTCTGAAGCTGTACATGAGGCTCTTGTAACTGTCTCCTGTTGCGAAATGGCGCAGAACCACAGCCAACTTCAGGCCTTAGTCGGCTGTTGGTCGGCTGTTAGTCGGCTGTTGATCGTAAGCGTGGTCGGTAGAGTCGGAAGGAAAGGTTTTTGGCCCGAATTTGCTTCCGACACTTCCGACACAGCCGACTTTTATCCTTACGAACTTTCCAAAAGTTCGTGAATGTGAAACCCAGGCATTAGGGAGGTCGTAAGTCGGAATGGCACACACAGTAGAAGTTACAATGACACGTTGAAGGGGGTGGATATTCTAAAAAGATGACTAGACTTTGCCCACTCTTAAACATTCAGAATCTCCAGATTCAAAAATTGTCAATACAAAACTTCGCTTGTCCTACTAATCGTCACATTATAGTGCCGTTTTGCAAGCTATTTGTTATTGTAAGCTTTAATGATAAATGCAACAATGTATTTTCTTTCGCAACACAACAGAAAATAATAAAAGCAAGCTATATGAACTTCACAGTCAATGCCATAAAACATCAAAGCATCAATGAAGCTGAATAGTAAACACTACACAAAAGGTTATAAGTACAGAGAGAGAGAGAGAGAGGAGAGAAAGAGAGAGAGAGAGAGGACGAGAGCGAGAGCGAGGGGGAGAGAGGGCGAGAGCGAGAGCGAGAGAGAGCACCACGACTTGCGCCAAGTTAAAGCCGTATTCCCAACATTATAAAATAAATAAATAAATAATAATAATAATAAATAATAATAATTTTAAAAAATACAAGAAGAAAAATGTGGTTAAGTCGTGTTGGGTAAAGTCATTCAAAAATAATACAATTCTCAAAACAACACAAACATATTTCATTTGAAAACGTACATACACATACTTTCCCCCGCCCCCTTCCTCAACACCTCTTCATCCGTATCTTTTCCCCTGGCCTGTCGCTCCTCCTCCCAACACATTAATTTACATGGGTGCGCGAAAATGCCGCTCATGCGGCCCAATCCCCCCTCCCCCCTCACACCACACACAAAACACGAGCGCACGCGCACGCACACTCACACACATGCAAGCGTGCACACATACACGCTACACAACACACACACACACACACACACACGCACACACACACACACACACACACCACACAACGCGGGCGGACACACACAAACATACACGCACGCATATACATACAAGCGCAAACATATTTTCCTGCTCGCGCACGCATGCTTGGACAATACAAAAATGCGCGCGCACACGCACTAATGTATGCATAAACTACCATGGCGCGCGCACGCAAAGCGCACATATTACACACACATACGCACGCATACATGCACGCGTGCGCACGCCCGCACACATACACAACCGTACGCGCGCGCTTACGTACACATATACATGTTCAACCATGCGCACGCACAAGACGTACGTCACACACAACACACACACACACACACACACACACACACACACACACACACTTGCACACAAACACACACATCGCGCGCGCGCCGCTTGCGCACACATATACACACAAGCGTAAGCAAATGCTCGTGCGCGCGCGCACGCATGGACATATTCAACTATGCTCGCCCACACACACTAATATATACATATACAACCATGTGCGCGTGCGCGCAAAACGCACATATTACACTAACACTCGCACGCACGCGCACACGCGCTCACCTGCACACAATATACAGCCAAAAGCGCGCGCTTACGTACACGTACATATTCAACCATGCGCGCGCGCACGCTAAACGTACGTCACACACACACGCACGCACGCACGCACGCACGCACGCACGGCACACACACACACACACACACACACACACACAACACATGCGTGTCCTCACTGGAAGCCGTACAGAGTGTTAAGCAGCTCATTGGTACATCACCGCTTGGTATTTGCTCGAGTCTTGCAACATGATCTTGAACTGATTTGACTTCATGACGTAAAGAAATATATTGCTACCCAATTTTTTTCTCTCCGAGCTTCTTATCTTTTGTGCATCAACTTTGTTTTTCTTTTCTAACCCACCTGATGTATTAGGACTATACTGTATTTCCCAGAGGCTTTCAAAACGACTTCTAGTTGTTTTCTTTTTTTTTTAACAAATAGAATACCAAAACCTCTTTTACGCGAAAAGAAAGACGTCAAATACTCTTAAAATTCCTTGTATGTTAAAATATGAATTTGATCTTTGATGAACAGATATAGTCTCATCTTTCTGTCTTCAATGTTTTATATCAGGAGTGAGGATTGATGATAAACTGTTCTCAGAGAGTGCCTGTGCTTTGTCAAAAGACCTCATGACAACAATTCTTAATTTGATAGGACAGGATTTATAGTTATTCTTAATTTCTTTTATTTTTCCACACGTTGTACACATCTTTAATTCAGATATTTCAGAATGACGAAAATCAGGAAATAATACAATTTTTGGTTTCAGCAACAACTCTGCTGCTATGATTTCTCTGAAAATGTTGGATGACAGATGGGAGAATGACATGAAAATGATAAATAATTGACAGGAGATGAGCGTAAATAGGAAGATTGACTGATCACCAAAGAACGTGAAAATGATGAATGACTGGCGGGAGAAGAATGAGGAAACGATGACTGACGACTTGAGAAGAACGTAAATGACTGGAGAAGAGTGTTAAAACGATAAGTGACTGACTGGGAAGAACGTAAATGACTGGAGAAGAGTGTTAAAACGATAGATGACTGACTGTGGAAGAACGTAAATGACTGGAGAAGAGTGTTAAAACGATAGATGACTGACTGGAGAAGAACGTAAATGACTGGAGAAGTGTTAAAACGGTAAGTGACTGACTGGGAAGAACGTCAATGACTGGAGAAGAGTGTTAAAACGGTAAGTGACTGACTGGGGAAGAACGTAAATGACTGGAGAAGAGTGTTAAAAACGGTAAGTGACTGACTGGGGAAGAACGTCAATGACTGGAGAAGAGTGTTAAAACGGTAAGTGACTGACTGGGGAAGAACGTCAATGACTGGAGAAGAGTGTTAAAACGATAAGTGACTGACTGGAGAAGAACATGAGAATGGTGAATGACCGATTGGAGAAGAACTTGAAAACAACGAATGACTTACTGAGAAGAACTTGAAAAAAAGGTGAACGAATTACCGAAGAAGAACGTGAAAACGATGAAAGACCGAAGAAGAAGGTGAAAGCGATGAATGACCGACTGGTGAAGAAGGTGAAAGCGATGAATGACTGATGTCAGAGGAACGTGAAAATGACTGACTGACTGACTGGAGGAGAATGTGAACACACTGAAGGACTGACGGGGCTGGAGCGTGCGAATGAGGAAAGATGAACGGGACGTGAAGATAATGTGAAAGTGAGAAGAAAAGAGAAGATGATGTGTGAACGATGAACAGAGTAGAGGAAGAGGAAAGTGGGATGGAAGAGGAACGAGAAAATGATGCAAAAATAGGAGATAATTAGAACGTAAGAAGAACGCATAATCGACGGGATACAAACGGAACGTAAGAATAGTGAAGTATGAAAGGAGAAAACGTGAGTGATGAATAACCGACAATGACAAATGGGAGTTGGAATGAGATAGACATGATACCCATGGAGAGGCGAAGAGAAGAATGTGAAAATAATGTTTGGTGGACAAAACAGTCGTATAAAATTCGAGAGCACCATGAGAATGATTGATTTTATGAAAAGAAAACAGCGTGACAACGATCCAGGGATGGACAAACTGGGGAAAATGTAAAGAAAGAGCGACACATTTTTCACGAGGTGAAAAGAAGAAAAGGTGAAAATGGTGAACAGGAGACAGGACAAGAAAAGAGGGAGAAAGAAAAGAGCGTCAGAACGATGGACCACATCAAAGTAAGATACTGTCAGAATGATTCAACAAATGAAGAAGTACATGAAGTGATGACAAGATTGATGAATGACGGACACAGAGAGGAGAGAAAAACGCAAAATGGAGGAGATGAATAGGGAACAACATGAAAATAATGCACAATGGACGGGGAAGAACGTGAGAAATTTCAGTGACGGATAGGTCTAGAAGTAGCGAATGAAAGACAGGATTAGGAGAATGAGAAGACGCTAACGGAAGGAATGATTTACGAAGAACAAGAACAGGAGAGCGTCATATTGACGAAGGATGGAAAGAAGTGAGGAACATCAATAAGACACAATGAGAACAAGAAGCCGTGAAGGTCATGACTGATTGACAAGAACGAGAATATGGTGAATGATCGACGGGGCTGGAACATAACTATGAGGGGATTGGGAACAGTGCGTGTGCATGACGGAAGAGAGACAACATGGGAAGGAAATGGGCATATATCAGACGGAAGAGAGACAACAGGGGAAGGAAATGGGGCATATATCAGACGGAAGAGAGACAACAGGGAAGGAAATGGGGCATATATCAGACGGAAGAGAGACAACATGGGAAGGAAATGGGGCATATATCAGACGGAAGAGAGACAACAGGGGAAGGAAATGGGGCATATATCAGACGGAAGAGACAACAGGGGAAGGAAATGGGGCATATATCAGACGGAAGAGAGACAACACGGGAAGGAAATGGGGCATATATCAGACGGAAGAGAGACAACAGGGAAGGAAATGGGGCATATATCAGACGGAAGAGAGACAACAGGGGAAGGAAATGGGGCATATATCAGACGGAAGAGAGACAACAGGGAAGGAAATGGGGCATATATCAGACGGAAGAGACAACAGGGGAAGGAAATGGGGCATATAACAGACGGAAGAGAGACAACAGGGGAAGGAAATGGGGCATATATCAGACGGAAGAAAAAGAATGGTGACAGACAGTGGAAAAGGAGAGCGCCAGAATGATGAAAAAAGAGATGGAAGAAGAACGAGACAATGATGGAAGAAGTCACGTCAACTAACGTGAGAGTGACGAAGGGCAGTTTGGATGAGAAGGTAAAGACACTGAGGATGGCGTGCATGGCTCCATCTGGAAGAACACGGGCAAAAGCGAAAATAATGAAAGGATGGGCGAGAGAAGAGATGACTAATGATCGAGATGAGTAAAGCGTCAGAATCATGAATGAGGGGTGGGATGAAAAGAGAAAGTGATTTCTATGAACGGGAGGTGAAAAGGAAAACGTGAGAATGAGACTGATGTATGAATGGTAACGGACAGAATTGTGAATGGGAAAATAACGTGTGAACGATGAAGGACGGGATAAGAAGGAAAAGAAGAGAGGAGTGTGAGACTAATGGATTAATGAACACTGGACAGCGTTGGAATGGTGCAGTGACGACCAGAATAAAATAAAGGAAAGGAGGGAATGAGGGGCGTTTGCCAACAGAGAAAGGGAGAAGGTGCATGCAGTGCAGGGGAACAAACAAAAAACAAAACAAAACAACAAAAACAGAAAAGAATTACGAGCACAATATCGCAAGAAGACCGGAACACAGTTTACACTACAAGAGCTCTGCCCCCACCCCACCCACGCCTCTTCTTTTGCCATGGAGTTTCCACTGTGCAAGCTGAGTTCTAGGGGAGAGGTGTGCTGCAGACTGCCTCACAGGATCACCAAAATGACCGAGGAGAAAAATAAACACATGGTAGGGACGGTGGTCAAGCAGGTGTAGAAAAGTATCACTGAGAGAATCCTTACGGAAGAACTGTGCTCACAGGTTGGCAACACTGGAAAGTTGTCAGGATACTCGGAGAATGTAAGCTAGGGCAGGAAGGAGTTGAAGGAGGGGTCGCTCTATAGCTTTATTTACCGGTGACGTACAGACTACAAGAAGTGCAGAGAAGGAGGGGTCGCTCTGTAGCTTTATTTACCGGTGACGTACAGACTACAAGAAGTGCAGAGAAGGAGGGGTCGCTCTGTAGCTTTATTTACCGGTGACGTACAGACTACAAGAAGTGCAGAGAAGGAGGGGTCGCTCTGTAGCTTTATTATTAACCGAGTGACGTAACACGACTACAAGAAGTGCAGAGAAGGAGGGGTCGCTCTGTAAGCTTTATTTACCGGTGACGTACACACTACAAGAAGTGCAGAGAAGGAGGGGTCGCTCTGTAGCTTTATTTACCGGTGACGTACAGACTACAAGAAGTGCAGAGAAGGAGGGTCGCTCTATAGCTTTATTTACCGGTCACGTACAGACTACAAGAAGTGCAGCGAAGGAGGGGTCGCTCTATAGCTTTATTTACCGGTGACGTACAGACTACAAGAAGTGCAGAGAAGGAGGGGTCGCTCTGTAGCTTTATTTACCGTGACGTACACACTACAAGAAGTGCAGCGAAGGAGGGCTCGCTCTGTAGCTTTATTTACCGGTGACGTACACACTACAAAAAGTGCAGCGAAGGAGGGTCGCTCTATAGCTTTATTTACCGGTGACGTACACACTACAAGAAGTGCAGAGAAGGAGGGGTCGCTCTGTAGCTTTATTTACCGGTGACGTACACACTACAAGAAGTGCAACGAAGGAGGGTCGCTTATAGCTTATTTACCGGTGATTGTACACACACAAGAGTGCAAGTAAGAGGGTCGCTCTTGCTTTATTTACCGGTGACGTACCACTACAAGAATGTGCAGTGAAGGAGGGTCGCTTGACTTTTTACCGTGACGTACACCTCAGAAGTGGAGAAGGAGGGGTCGCTCTGTAGCTTATTACCGGTGACGTACACACTACAGAAGTGCAGGAAGAGGGTCGCTCTGTAGCTTTATTTACCGGTGACGTACAGCTACAGAAGTGCAGCGAAGGAGGTCGCTCTTAGCTTTATTTACCGGTGACGTACACACTACAAGAAGTGCAGCGAAGAGGGTCGCTCTGTAGCTTTATTTATCGGTGGACGTAACCAACAGAAGTGCAGCGAGAGGGTCGCTCTATAGCTTTATTTACGGTGACGACACACACAGAAGTGCAGGAAGGAGGGTCGCTCTGTACTTTATTACGGTGGGACGTACAGACACAAGAAGGGCACGAAGGAGGGGGACAAGCTTATTGTTACTACCAGCAGTGCAAGTGCGGAGTCTCTGTCACATTTCCGTCGTCACTCGCGTCAATGATGTGGCATAGGGGTGTATGTTTGTGCAGGTGTGCGTGTTGCGTGTGGTCTGCGTATGCGTAGTAGTGTGGTGTGTGTGTGTGTGTGTGTGTGTGTGTGTGTGTGTGCAGCGTGTGTGTGCGCGGCGTGCGTGCGTGCGGGTGCGTGTGCGTGTGCGCGTGTGCGTGTGTGTGTGTGTGAGGAAATTGTGTCGCCGGGTGGTATGTGTATTTGGCAGGTGGTGGCGCGCGCGCGCGCGCGGCGGCGCGGTGTGTGTGTGTGTTGCGTGTATCAGCGTGTGCGCGTGTGTGGTTCGTTCTCTGCACGTGCGTGTGTGTGTGATGTGTAGTAGTGTGATAGGGTGTGTGTGGGTGTGGGTGTGTGGTGTGTGGATGTATGTGATGGTGAGTGGTGTGGCGTGTGTGTGTGTGTGTGTGTGTGGTGTGTGGTGTGTGTTGTGTGGTGTGTGTGGTGTGTGTGTGTGTGTTGTACGTGCGTGCGTGTCGGTCCGTGTGTGCGTGCGGTGTGTGTGCTGTTGTATTCACGTGTCGCGTGGCGATCGTGGCGGTGTTGTGTGGGTGCGTGATGTGGTGTGTTGTGTGTGGTGTTGGTGGTGTGATCGTGTGTGCGTGTGGTGTGTGTGTGTGTGTGTGTGTGTGTGTGTGGTGTGTGTGTGTGTGTGTGTTGTGTGTGTGTGTGTTTACGTGCGTGCGTGTGTCCGTGTGTGGTGCGTGCGTGCGTGCGTTTTTACGTGTCTGTGCGCGCACGTGCGTGCATTTGTGTGCGTGCATATGTGTATGTATGTGTGCGTGTATGTGAGCGTGCGCGCGCGCTGTGTGTGTGTGTGCGTGTGTGTGTGTGCGTGTGTGTATATGTGTGTGTGTGTGGGAGAGAGAAAAATTGTGTGCGTGCATGCGTGTGTGCCCGCACGCGTGTGTACACATGTGTGCGTATGAGTGAATATACGTACGTGAGTGCGTGCGTGGATGTGCGCGCGTGCATCCATGCGTGCATGCGTGTGTTTCCGCGTTCAAGTGTGTATGTGTGAGCGCAAGCGAGCGCTGGCGCGCGTGTGTGTATTGTGGGGAAGAGAAAGAGAGAGGGAGAGAGATTATGAATGTGTGTGTGTGGTGTGTGTGAGTGAGTAAGTGAACGAGTGTGTGTGTGTGTGTGTGTGTGTGTGTGTGTGTGTGGTGTGTGTGTGTGTGTGTGTGACGTGTGTGCGTGTGCGGGCGCGTGCATACATGTATGCATACACACACACACACGTGTGTGTGTGTGTGTGTGTGTGTGTGTGTGTGTGTGTGTGTGTGTGTGTGTGTGTGTGTGTGTGTGTGAGTGTGTGTACGTGCGCGCGTGTATGTCTGTATGTATACCCCTAGGTACACGCACTCACAGATTCTATTTCAGAACCACCAGACGATCTCCCCAGACACTCTCCGATCCTCCTTCGACACCCTCATCCTCCCTTTGAGACAGATTCCAACAAAACAACTCCCCTCGACAGACGACCCCCGAACCCCAGCACCAAAGACCAACCCCCCCGCCAAACCCCACCCACCATCAAACGGCAGTTCCGCTGACCCGCCCTCTCTGGGTTCTTTGGCTCCCCCCTCGTCTCGGGACCAACAGAGGGCGCCAGTTCTCCATGGTTCTAGAAGTCCGTGACGCGTCCTGAGCATGCGATGGTCATCTGACTCACACGCGTGCTTCCAGCAGTTACATGCTGCTGTTTGTTATGATATGGTAACTTTAGTCTTGTCCACGTTACAGGAAATTCACGAGTCATTAGGCGTATTTAATACCATCTGACTGCACCATTCGCCCTGTTAGCTGTGAACCCCCCACCCCCCCCCCCCCCCCCCCTTAATCGATTATAATTCAACTATTTTTAGTCCACCTAACAGAGCATTCACGAGTCATTAGGCGTATTTAATACCATCTGACTGCGCCATTGGCCCCATTAGCTGTGAAATCCCTCCCCCCTCACCGCTTTTAATTGATTATGTCAACTTTTTTTAAATTCCACCTGACAGAGCATTCACGAGTCATTAGGCGTATTTAATGCCCTCTGACTGCGCCATTGGCCCTGCTAGATGTGGAGATTTTCCCCCGTTTTTTTGAGGATCACAGTAACCTTTTTTATAGTCCATGCAACAGGGCATTCGCGAGTCATTAGGCGTATTTAATACCATCTGACTGCGCCATTGGCCCCGTTAGCTGTTAGCCTCCCCCCCCCCCTCCTTTCCCCTATTAATCGATTATAATAACTATTTTTACTCCACCTAACAGAGCATTCACGAGTCATTAGGCGTATTTAATACCATCTGACTGCGCCATTGGCCCTGCTAGAGTTGGAGTTTTTCTCCCTTTATTTGAGGATCACAGTAACTTTATAGTCCACGCAACAGGCATTCACGAGTCATTAGGCGTATTTAATACCATCTGACTGCGCCATTGGCCTTGTTGGCTGTAGAGAATCCCCCCCCCCCCCCCCCCCCCCCCGCCTCCCCCCGCTTGATCCGATGATTACTTTCATGTGTTTTTAGTCCACTAACTGAGCATTCACGAGTCATTAGACGTATTTAATACCATCTGACTGCGCCATTGGCCTTGTTGGCTGTAGAGACCCCCCCCCCCCCCCACCCCCGCCTCTCTCCCCCGCTTGATCCGATGATTACTTTCATGTGTTTTTAGTCCACTAACTGAGCATTCACAAGTCATTAGGCGTATTTAATACCATCTGACTTGCGCCATTGGCCCCGTTAGAGTGGAGTCCCCTCCCTCTCTCCCCTACCCCCACTGCCCTTTGTTCGACGAGAACATTCACTTTCTTAGTCCACGTAACAGGGCATTCACGAGTGTTTAGCCGTATTTACTCCCATCTGACTACGTTACTGGCCCTGTAGCGGATTTGTTTCCTTTTTGTCTTCTTTCTTCTAGACCTGAACCTAGACATTCACTGGCTAGCGACATCACTTTTTGTCTAGAACCAAGAAGATGGCACCCTCTGTTGACCCCAGTCTAAAGTTGAAAGGGGGGCGGCGGGGGGGGGGGGGGGGGGGGAGGGGGGCATTCAGGAGGGAAGGTGCTTGGAACCACCGTTTGAAGGCATGGGGTTGACCCCGGTGCTGAGGGTTCGGGCGGATGCCCGCCAAGGGGAGCTGATTGTTGAAACTTGTCTCAAAGGGCAGGAAGTCGGGTTTGAAGATGGATCGTGAGAATAAGTGAGGAAAAGGCCACGACGGGGCTGAAATAGAATCTCTCTCTCTCTCTCTCTCTCTCTCTCTCTCTCTCTCTTCTCTCTCTCTCTCTCTCTCTCTCTCTCCCGTCCGTCCGTCTGTCTGCATGTCTCTCTATCCTTCCGTCGCTGTCTGTCTGTCTCTCTGTCTGTCCCTCTCTGTGTCTCTCTCTACCTGTCTGTCTCCGTCTGTCTGGCTCAGTCAGTCAGTCAGTCAGTCTCAGTCTCTCTCTCTCTCTCTCTCTCTCCTCTCTCCTCTCTCTCTCTCTCTCCCTCCTTGTGTGCGCGTGTGTGTTAGTGTGTGTGTGTGTGTGTGTGTGTGTGTGTGTGTGTGTGTGTGTGTGTGTGTGTGTGTCCGTACGTTTCTGTCTCGGCGTATTCGTGTGTGTGTGTGTGTGTGTGTGTGTGTGTGTGTGTGTGTGTGTGTGTGTGTGTGTGTGTGTGTGTGTGTGGTGCGTGTGTGCGAGTGTGCGTGTGTGCGTGTGTGCGTGTGTATGTGTGTGTGGGGGGGGGGGGGGGCGGGGGGCGTGTCAAGTGACATGTGCATGTGTGTGCGTGCGTGCGTGTGTGTGCGCGCGCGCACACACACACAACACACCACAACACCACACACACACACACTCCACGCCCAACAGTCAGAGAACACAAACTACATGCCCAACAGTCAGAGAAGACGTAAACTAAATAATAGGGGGATGGGTAAGGATCAGAACGCTTCTCGGAAGATACAATTTTCGGAAAACTGTAAAACTTCTAGTCAGGTCTGCTTGGCGAACAGAGAAAGGGAGCCGGTTACTGACGGAGGAACCCTAGTATGAACAGCAAATGATGGCCGAAAGATTTAGGCCCAAAAGAAGGGCCCAGTAGGCAGGGACGATGTATTTCCGGGCAGGAACGGTGAAGAGGTGTGGAAAGTGAGGAGCCAAGGGCTGGGGCCGTCTCAGCTCTACCGCGGATGTGTGGAAAATCGTGTGTCTCAACGTGCAAGTGCAGGCAAGTCGGTTGAGTAGAGAGACTAAACAAATAATAGGGATAAGTCAGACGTGAGTACATTTCGAAAACTGTAAAGAGGAAAGAGAAAGGGGCCACTGACGAGGCAGAGCAAATTAGGCTTCTTCATGCAGATGCAAAAAATTCTCTCGTGAACGAGCATCACTATCCAAGCAATTGATAAGTATATTCTCGTTCATTCTTCGTTGTTATCAATCTTTGTATCTTGGCCTCGAAAAACCTAACGGGTCGAACATGTCATGTCTTCTAGATCCGTTTGTCCGTGGCTGTGTGTGTGTCTTGTTGTGTGCTCTGTGATCGTGTGTGCTCCTGTTGTTCGTGCTGTGAGTATGTCGTTGCATCTTCAGTCTAGTTTTCCAGTTTTCGTCACTTCCTTACCCATTGCTCAACCACCCTCACTTTTCGTCTTGTCGTTGTTTAGTGTGGCGTGTGGTGTGTGTGGGGTGAGTGGGTGGTGGGGTGTGGGGTGGTGCTACTTCTGTAAAACCGACTATCTGGGTGACATGAACATATAGTGTGTTTGGTCATCTAGGCGTGCCTTGTATGGAAAAAGGAGCTAAAAGACGATCGTGTACACGTGGTTCCGGGAAGTGGTTGGGGGCAGTGTCTAAGGAATTGATGTGTGCGCTGTGTATAGGGGGCCGCAACACCCATCACGTACAGCAAACCATAACAAAAAGACGACAGTAAAACACATACATCCACAAAGGACATGTTTCTAATCGATAGAGGGAGGGTAAGGACAACGCTCGGGGGAGATACAATGTTCTGAAAGGTAAAACTTCTTATCAGTACATGCTTTTGGTAACAGGAAAGGAGCTGGTGTACTGACGAAAACCCTATGAAGAGAACAGCAAATGATGGCCTAATGTACCCATCTAGAACTAACATGATGTAAAAAAGTAGCAGCCGATTGGCCGGAATGCTACTATCGCAAACAAGATGAATGTACAGACTGAGTAGGACACCCTGATAACCGCCATCGTAAAACAGAAAGATATGGAAGTAGTGCAGGCCGAAGGGGGGGTGGGGGGGGGCAAAGCAACATCGGAAAATCAAAGATAAGTCGTGGACTGATGAAACCATAACAAAGGAAAAAGTTGTGAAGATCGTGTGTATGGACAAAGATAAGAGGGGCAGTCTGAGATGGGAAAGAAAGAGAAGAAAGAACGACCGCCTCACGGAAGAGAGTGACAACGAAAGAGATGGTGGTGTCGAAACGAAGATGGCTGGAAGTGAGAAAGAGGCGAATTGAAGCAGAATCATGAAAAGGAAGTTGGAGAACAAGAGACAGGGAGACGATTGACAAGAAAAGGAACGTTGACTAGGCCTAGGAGAGAAAAAAAACAACGAAAACAACGGAATGAGTATACTATGAAGGGGTAAAGGTAGAGAGGCCCCTTCGGGAAATGTTGGTCATCTGAGAAAGAAAGAGTGGAACATGGTTTTGGTGGAGACTGTCCAGGGGGTGGTGTGGTGTGTGTGGGGTGGGGGGTGGGTGTGGTGAGAAGAAAAGTTGTCGAGACGATTGTGAATATGAAAGTGGGTATGAGACATATGCGAGATGAAAGGGGGTAAAGACTGTGAAAGGAAAGGGGTAAGAAAGAGGGATAGGGGGAAAGGGGGGGGTGAGAGGGCAGTTGTAACTGGAAGGTGGGTAGACATGAGAAAGGAAAGGTGGGGTAAGCTGCAGATAGAAAAGGATGTAAAGACATGTGTGACAGGAAGGTGGGTATGACATTGTAGGAATAGAAGGTGATGTAAAGAACATTGTGACGCAAAGGTGGTATGTACATTAGAATAGGAAAAGTGAATCGAAATGCAGTGGAAGGTGGTATGGATGGGGGGGGGGGGGTGAGAGGAAAAGGTATGAATGACATTGGTCAGATCGAGTTGTATGACATGTGGTACGAGGAAGGTGGGTATAACATGCAGAATGAAAAGGGAATGTGGATGCCCATTCAATAGAAAGAGTAGACATGTGTGCAGAACATGGAAGACATGTGTCAAGTGGAAGGCGTAAGCATGTGAAAGGAAAGAAGGTGGGTAGTGAGGCAATAGGGGGGGTGGGGGGGGGGGGGGCGAAAGATCCATACGAATCAATAAAAAGGAAAAATGGATATGAAACCATATGACAAAAGGAAAATGATGTAACATCATTGTAGGAAAGAAAATATGATGAGCATCATATGGAAAGAAAAGAGACAGACACATGAACGTGCTCTGTCACAAGAAAGTAATATACAAGGGATCGGATGTGACATCATAACAAGAAGATGACGTGGACGGATAGAAAAGGACAGATGGAAGCAACATCATGAACAAGGAAAGATGATGCACAGGACAGGGCACAGTGTGGACATAGAGAAAACGATGGATATACACCTGAGTGATGAAAAATAAGCAACAACGAAGGTATAGACATATGTAATAGGAAAGGTGAAAGAGATAGACATGACACACTAGAAACGAAACTGGAGATCTGGTCAGAAGAGAAGGACGATAGATTAGACATCATGGAAATGGAGTGGAGACATCTCAAAAACAAAAAAAAAAGGTGAAGTGAATTGTGAGAAGAACAAGAAGAATCCACGTCTTGAAAGAAAGTGAGTATACAGACATTGTAGATAGGAAAGGTGTATGTATAGAACATTGCAGATAGGAAAGAGTGTATAGACATTGTAGATAGGAAAGGTGGTATAGACATTCTGGAAGGAAAGGTGGGAATAGACATTGTGAGACTGGAAAGGTGGTATAGACATTGTCATGAAAGGAAAGGGGTATAGACAATTGTCAGATAGAAAAGGTAGTATAGACATTGTGGACAGGAAAGTGGGTATAGACATGTCAATAGGAAAGGTTGTAAAGACATTGTGACAGAAAGGTGGTATAGACATTGTCATAGGAAAGGGGTATAGACATTGTCAGATAGGAAAGGTGTGTATAGACATTGGTCAGACAGGAAAGTATGTATAGACATTGTCGATAGAAAAGGTAGGTATAGACATTGTGAGCAGGAAAGGTGGGTATAGTCACTGTGAGACAGAAAGGTGGGTATAGACATTGTGAGATAGGAAAGGTGGGTATACACATTATGAGGTAGGAAAGGTGGGTACAGACATTGTGATAGGAAAGTGGGTATAGACATTGTCAGATAGGAAAGGTGGGTATAGACATCGTGAACAGGAAAGATTGGTATCAGACATTGTGAGACAGGAAAGGTGGGTATAGACATTGTGAGACAGGAAAGGTGGTATAGACACTGTGAGACAGGAGAGGTGGTAATAGACATTGTGAGACAGGAAAGGTGGGTATAGACATTGTGAAGTAGGAAAGGTGGGTATAGACATTGAGGTAGGAAAGGTGGTATAGACCATTGGAGACAGGAAAGGTGGTATAAGACATTGTGAGGTAGGAAAGGTGGGTATAGACAT
>CM031599.1:97448874-97451193 GCA_018398815.1 Conus ventricosus
GTATTATCCAGCGCCCCCCCCCCCCCCCCCAACTCCACGCCCCTCCCAAGCGAGACTTGAAGAGATCCCTAATCCACAACCAGGGGACGCGCCTCACGTTGTATTGCCCGGGCGTGAGGAGTGTAGATTGTAGAGCTGCTTGTGATGGCAGACGAATAAATAACCACTTTAGTAGACTTCCTTTGTCTGGATATCACACAGACATTACTTGGATGTTAGTGTAGATTTTATAACTACTTATTGTCTGCTTAGTGTAAATTTTATAAACTGCTCAGTGTCTATTTAGTGTAATTGTGTAAGTGCTTAGTGTCTCGTTAGTGTAGATTGCATAACTGCTTATTGCCTAATTAGTGTAGATCTTATAACTGCTTATTGTCTAATTAATGTAGAGTGTATAACTGCTATTGTCTAATTAGTGTAGAGTGTATAACTGCTTATTGTCTAATTAGTGTAAATTGTATAACTGCTTATTGGTCTGAATATTGTATAACTGATTATTGTCTAAATAGTGTAGATTGTATAACTATTTATGTCTAATTAGTGTACATTATATAACTGCTCATTCTCTAATTAGTGTAGATTTTATCTGCTTAGTGTCTAATTAGTGTAGATTGTATAATTGCTCATTGTCTAATTAGTGTAGATTGTATAACTGTTATTGTCTAATTAGTGTGGATTGTATAACTGCTCATTGTCTAATTAGTGTAGATTGTATAACTGCTTAGTGTCTAATTATGTTGATTGTATAAGTGCTCATTGTCTAATTAATGTAAGGTTGTATAACTGCTTATTGTCTAATTAGTGTAGAGTGTATCACTGCCTATTGTCTAATTAGTGAAGATTGTATAACTGCTTATTGTCTCATTAGTGTAGTTGTATAACTGCTTATTGTCGAATTAGTGATAGAGTGTATCACTGCCTATTGTCTAATTAGTGAAGATTGTATAACTGCTTTTTGTCTAGTTAGTGGTAGATTGTATAATTGCTTATTGCCTAATTAGTATAGATTGTATAACTGCTTAATGTCTAATCAGTGTAGATTGTATAATGCTTATTGTCTAATTAGCTAGATTGATTAACTGTTTACTGTCTAATTAGTGTAGATTGTATAACTGCTTGTTGTTCAATGTTATCTATAGATGGACAGACGTAAAACACACCACTTTACTGAACGTTCTCATTCTGGAAATCACGAGATGTTTTGTGAGTGTTTAGTGTAGATTGTATAACTCCTTATTGTCTAATTAGTGTAGATTGTATAACTGCTTATTGTCTAATTAGTGTAGATTGTATAACTGCTCATTATCTAATTAGTGTAGATTGTATAACTGCTTGTTGTTTGAGTTATCTATAGATAGGCAGACGTAAAGCACATCACTTTATTGAACGTTCTCATTCTGGAAATCTGAAATCACAGGATGTTATGCGAGTGTTAGTGGAGGTTGTATAACTGCTATGGTCTAATATGATGTATGATGTGCAGAGGTACAATAAATCACTGAACCAAACCTATCTTATAATTTCTGAAAATCAGAGATGAAGAGAGAGAGAGAGAGACGAGAGAGAGAGAGAGAGAGAGAGAGAGAGAGAGAGAGAGAGAGAGATGATTCTGCAACTGCAAATAAATGAAAATAAACATATAAATAAAGGTATGGAGCATTTAGAAATACAACTGAAAGATATCGAGGTGTTGTCATGGGTACTAAAACAACGTTTTGATTAATATGTCGTTAAACGCGGGTGTCATCCTGAGTTGTGAGCTATTTGGGTTTATCAGCATCACACAGGCAGATGACCAGATGACCTGCAGCTGTTGTGTCCAGTGTGATGGACAACCTAAAAGGGTGATAAGTGTGGTAAAGTCATACAAACTGGGCACCATATATCTTAGATTCTGGTTGATCAGTTAAAAATACTATATGCAATACAATTTGTCATGCAGACATGATGCATAAACTGAATAATGTAAAACCATAGTTCTGTCGTTTCTTCAGTAGCCAGGTTCCATTATCACCAACAAAACACAGCCACCTCCCTTGAAAGGGTCCAAAATTTTAAATGAAGTTTTTGGTTTTATGTTTGTTCAGTCAGTGTGTCATTTCGATGCTAAAGAATGTTTTTACATCACATTTCTCAAACTTAATTGAATTTCTTATAAATCGTTCATGATTATTTTTTTCTCTCTCTCTCTCTAACCGCAAGTTCTTGTGTGTTGTTCAAGTAGGCAGAATTTCCGACGCCCCACCAATACACAAATGTTTTGTCCACCACGAAATTTCTGTTCAAATTCGACTTATAGATATTGCCATAATTTCACTG
>CM031599.1:97470735-97473235 GCA_018398815.1 Conus ventricosus
CGTTCTTGCCATGGTTTGTGGAACACGGAGGGGAGGGAGGGGGGGGGGGGGGGGGGGTTGCGTCAGGGAGGTGTGTGTGTGTGATATGATAGGGTTGTGTGTCCAGTTTATTGGGATGGTGTGATATCTTTGTGATTGTTGTGGTAATGGTGATTGATAATAATGGTAAGGGGGAGAAGAAAAAAAAAAGGGGTGGGGGGGGTGGGTGGGATTTAAGGGGAAGGATAATACAAAACTAAGATTAAATAGATGGAGGGTTGCTGTAACTACTGTATGAAGTGAGTGAAGGGGATGTGGTGGTGGTGTATGTAAGTGTGTGTGTATGTGTGTGTGCATGTGTGTGTGTTGGTAGGGGATTTTGCCAACTGGTGTGGAAGAGGTGAGTATGTGTGTTTGGTTATTGTTGGATATTGATGCCTTGTGGGTGTAGTGTGCCCAGTTTGGCAATGAGATGGGATTCTTGAGTTGTGCGTTCAAAGCTGTCACTCTGTGACTGCCAGAGTGCCATGACTTTGACATGGTCGATGTTGTGTTGGGTGTGGTTGAAGTGTAGGGCGACGGGTTTGGGTCGGTGGTGGCGGATATCGGCCAGGTGTTCAGTCACGCACACTCGAAACACGCATCTCTGAACACCTGGCCGATATCCGCCACCACCGACCCAAACCCGTCGCCCTACACTTCAACCACACCCAACACAACATCGACCATGTCAAAGTCATGGCACTCTGGCAGTCACAGAGTGACAGCTTTGAACGCACAACTCAAGAATCCCATCTCATTGCCAAACTGGGCACACTACACCCACAGGGCATCAATATCCAACAATAACCAAACACACATACTCACCTCTTCCACACCAGTTGGCAAAATCCCCTACAACACACACACATACACACACACATACACACACACTTACATACACCACCACCACATCCCTTCACTCACTTCATACAGTAGTTACAGCAACCCTCCATCTATTTAATCTTAGTTTTGTATTATCCTTCCCTTAAATGCCCCCCCCCCCGACCAACCCCCCCCCCTTTTTTTTTTTCTTTTTTTTTTTCTCCCCCTTACCATTATTATCAATCCACCATTACCACAACCATCACAAAGATATCACACCATCCCAATAAACTGGACACACAACCCTATCATATCACACACACACACCTCCCCTGACGCAACACCCCCCCCCCCCCCCCCCCCCCCTCCGTTTCCTCTCCCATAATCCCCCTGGCCGCATGTCATTTCCGCCCACCAAACACATGGACAAGAACGGATAAGTCATTTTTCATTCTTTTTTCGTTTTTCGTTGTTTGTACTGTCCCACATGTTAAATGTGATTTATTTTTTCGCCTGAAGAAGACCCAAGTGGTTGAAATGCATCGTGTCTTGTCTTGTGCTTTGTTTGTCAATGTCATTGGGGTAAGTTCTAAACAAACTCTATTCCTAATCTTGCTTCGTTCGCCGCCGTCAGTCACTCCATTTTGAAATCTTTTAAAAAGAAAAGAAAAGCAATATAATGATGCTCTGTTGACAGAATTACTTACGTCTGTAAATAATCAGAAAGATTTTTGGGACTGTGTCCGCAAAATTTCCAGAAAAAGGAAGCAACCTGTAAATTATATAAGTTTAGAAACATGGTCTCATCATTTCAGAGATCTTCTAGAAGGAAACGCTGGGTCTCATAATGATCTGGGAAATGAAAATTACATTGATGAATCTGATCATGACGATGACAATCTAAACCGTCCAATTTCTAGAGAAGAAGTTATGGTTGCGCTAAGGAAGGTAAAACCTCGCAGAGCTGCTGGTCCAGATGGAATTATCGGTGAACTGATAAAAACTGCGTGCCAGTCAAGTTTATTTCTAGATTTTCTGGTTAAATTCTTTAACTCCTTATTTGATAAAGGGGTATATCCCAGAAGTTGGTCTGAGTCTATTGTCATCCCATTGTATAAAAAAGGCGATTCAAACGATCCAAATAATTACAGAGGAATTTCATTGTGTAATGTTGGCAGTAAACTGTACAGTGTTATTATCAATAGGAGATTACAGGAATGGGTGGAAGAAAATAACATTACCGGGGAATTTCAAGCTGGGTTCAAGAAAAACTATTCTACAGTTGATCACATGTTTACATTAATGGCATTTGTACAAAAACAGTTTTGTTTAAATCGTAAATTATATGTTGCATTTATTGACTTCGAGAAGGCTTTTGATTCAGTGAATAGAACCTTGCTGTGGCCTATCCTGTTTAAAAATGGTATCCATGGAAAACTTTATAAATGTGTTATAAGTATGTATAATTGTGTAAAAGCAAGAGTGCGATCTGGTGATGCTCTAACAGACTATATAAATTGCACTTCTGGTGTGAAACAGGGCGATGTCTGTAGCCCTCTTCTGTTCTCTTTATTCATTAATGAACTAACACAGGATACTAATACATTGTGGAAGGCACGGTGCACACTTCATAAATGACGTTTTGGAAATTTTCATT
>CM031599.1:97478235-97485735 GCA_018398815.1 Conus ventricosus
TTGTTTTGGTCTCGTCTGCTGTCTGACATTTCAAAATTGTCACAGATCTATATCCAACCTTCCTTTGAAGACTGTTAATGTGAAGCTGTAGTATACGGCCGTGTGCTTGTGGCAGCATAATGAAGACTGTTAATGTGAAGCTGTAGTATACGGCCGTGTGCTTGTGGCAGCATTATGAAGACTGTTAATGTGAAGCTGTAGTATACGGCCGTCTGCTTGTGGCAGCATTCGGATGGTGCCACTGCCATCTACCCGTGAGATGTGAAGATTCTCCTCTGTCACCACTACTGTGAGGATGCTCCTCTGTCACCACTACTGTGAGGATTCTCCTCTGTCACCACTACTGTGAGGATTCTCCTCTGTCACCTCTACTGTGAGGATTCTCCTCTGTCACCACTACTGTGAGGATTCTCCTCTGTCACCACTACTGTGAGGATTCTCCTCTGTCACCACTACTTTTATTTCATCACTTTTGCTATTCTTTTTTTTCTGGACTTTAGGAATGCTATACCATTTTCCACAATGCCTGCCCGATTTTTTTGTTTGTTTTAAACTACTTTGAGTTGGGGTAGGCTTGCATACAAGGTATGTCTAAGTGTGTGTCGGAGTTGTTTGGGAGTGTGATATATGCTTAAATGTTTGAGACTTTGATTTAGAGGTGGTGGATGCGTTGGAAGAGTGAGATAGAGGGCTGGGCTATATAGTGATGTGAGGATTTGGATGTAGCGTTTGCTTTGTGCATTGCTGGGTTGCTCTTGTTTATTTTTGTAGTTTGATGCGTGTGCTTCTTTACTGCAAACAGCATGGGCATGTGTGCGTGTGTGTGTGTGTGTGTGTGTGTGCGTGCGTGCGTGCGTGCGTGCGTGCGTGCGTGCGTGCGTGCGTGCGTGGTAGCGCGCGCGCGCGCGTCCGTGCGTGTGTGGTGTGTGTGTGTGTGTGGTGTGTGTGTGGTGTGTGTCGTGCGTGCGTGCGTGGCGCGTGCGTGCGTGCGTGCGTGCGTGCGTCGTGCGTGCGTGTGTGCGTGCGTGTCGTGTATACGTGCGTGCACACACAATCGATCCTCCAAACCATCTCCACAGTTTCTCTGTATGTTTTGTGTCCACCGACCTAAAAATTCCCCATATGCATTCTTTCTTCTCCAAAGCGACTGTGCCTGGAGAAAGGTAAACTGGCCCAAACGCCACGGTACAGATATACTGGAATGCATCATCAGCCGGGAAATGGAGTCCCTCTTAACGTCAACTACAATCGATCTCAACCCAAAGTTTCCTTTGTTTGACTCGTCTGCCGTCTGATGTTTCACACTTTCACAGATCGCCATTCTAAGATGTCTGAAGACTGTTAATGTGAAGCTGTTGGATAAGGCTGTCTGGTTCGACAGCATTATAGCAGCAGCAGTGCTTGTCTATCCTGGAGAATCAAGGATCCTCTTAACACATCGCTCACTGACCTTCTTTTCGTTCTTTCCCTTCTTCTTCCACGTTTTCTTGAATGAAACATCCATTTGAATTATTTCCATCCTTTTTTTTTTTTAAACAATGTTTATATTTTGGTGATGGCGTGCATGTTGCGTACGAGATATGCCCACGTATGCCATAGTGTTGTTTGAAAGTGTGATGCGCGTTTGGATGCGGGATCTTGTTTGAATTTATTTGTGAACTGTTTTGTTTTAGAGGTGGGAGGTAGTTAAAAAGGAGAGGTATGAGAGGGACCGGGTTTGATGGTGATATGGTTGGATGCAGCGAAAGCGTTTGCAGATTTGTGTTTTGTTTGGCTTACACTTTGATATGAACGCCAAGAGCAATCATTTCATTCGACACAAAAACATTAACGAATCGCTTCATTAATATGATCATGTTCATGATCATGATGATGATCATCATCATCATGATCATGTTCACAATCATGATGATCATCATCAACATCATCAAGTCGTCGTCGTCGTCGTCTCGTCATTGTCGTTGTCGTCGTTGTCGTCGTCGTCGTCGTCATCCGTTCGATGTTAAAATGTCTCTTCTGCCGTTGATCGTACTTCACTTCATACTGCCATTGCTTGTGGGCTGTTCCCATCTCCATCATCTTGCATGTCATGTGGCTTTAGTGCAACGCTGCTCATTCCAGCTTCCCAGAGGACAACTACACTCAGGTCTAACGCCATGACGCCATCAGCCATAGAGACCCGCAGCTGCTCCTGGGTCACTTCAGTCATGTTCAGCACTGAGATCGTAATCTGCACGTACAGTACAGACAGAGAGACCATAAGAGAACAAATGTTCTGATCAGGCGGTTATGTATCTGTACAAACTCATACGTAGCCCGTCTGGGAAAACACTTCAAAGAGGCGAGCGTGAAGCGGCCTGACTCGAATCAGCGATAACTATGAGCACAACACACGCCGCCAACGGAAAGCGTTCCCGCTGCATCAGAGATGGGTGTTTTTTTCTTCCCAGGAGTATGGGCGGAAAACCAGGGCGGCTGCTTACTGGACCCTGGGCCTTGAGGGCGGAACAGTCATGAACACGGCACTGGTTGCTTCCCAGTCTGACAGAGACAGTTTTGACGAAACAAACGCGTAGGTTGAGGCAAAGCTTAATTGCCCTGCAGTAAAAGACAGACATTTCAAATGTTGCAGTTTTTCTTTTCCTTTTTCCAACCACTGTCATTTGGAAACATCAAATATGTATGAAACACATGGAGTGATGGAAATGACAATTCTGAGTCGGGCATGTTGTTTTCTCTCTAGTTTTCCGGGAAAAAAGATCTGACAGGATTCAATAATGTGATCAAAAAGAGGAAAGAGATAGAGAGACAGACAGACAGGCAGACAGACTGACAGAGAGACAGAGAGGGAGAGGCAGAGGGAGAGACAGAGAGAGAGATGGGGAAGAGGAAAAGTGAAATAGAGAGATAGAGAGAGAAAGAGAAGGGGAGAGGAAAAGTGAAACAGAGAGAGAGAGAGGGAGAGGAGAGAGAGAGAGAGAGAGAGAGAGAGAGAGAGAGAGAGAGAGAGAGAGAGAGAGAGAGAGAATGTGAGAGTGAATGTAAGAGTGAGAGAGAGACACAGTCAGAGAGACAGACAGACGAGAGAGAGAGAGAGAGAGAGAGAGAGAGAGAGAGAGAGAGAGAGAGAGAGAGAGAGAGAGACAGACAGACAGAGAGAGAGAGAGAGAGAGAAGAGAGAGAGAGAGAGAGAGAGAGAGAGAGAGAGAGCAGGTGGGAGGGGTGCAGTGGTCTGAGGAATAGTGACGTCACACTAGTTTGCAGGTGGATTTCATGCTTTGCATTTTATGTCAGGAAAAGAATACACGTACAACTTTCTGTGAAGTCGGTGCTGTTTCACTTACCTTCAAATCTTCGTTTTTAGTTCGGCATTCTGTGCTTTGGAGTCCGAAAGAAAAAATAAAACATCAGAACTTCCAGCCTTACACTACACCTGTGTGCGAAAAAAGGATGTTGATTGATCTGTTACTTCTCTTCAAGCGAGTTTTATATGATATTAATTAAATGTCTTGTGGGGCTCATTCTGTATTGAAAAGGCGTCAGTCTTTAGACTCTCGTGTATCAAGACTAAAATGTTTCTTGATCAAATTCAACTTTCTCAGATCATAACACGCGTGTAAAGCTAAATATCGGGTGGTTTGTTCTTAGAAGTAAAAATGATTCACACACACACACACACACACACACACACACACACACACACACACGCGCGCGCGCATACACAATATTTCTGTGCAAGTTGATCATATAGAATCGTACTGAGCGCAAACTCCTTCCGCGAGGACGATTCATTTCAACCTTGTTGGAATCCCACACTCCATCTTTCCCTCACCCATAAAAATCCCTGTGCAGACCTCCAGCCACCAGGATGATGGATCAGCTCTGGCACCAAGTCCAAGCACTAAGTATAAATAATTCGCGTCCGTTGAAGCAGACAAGACGCAAAGTTTTCTGTGATGCTTGAGATGCAACGATAGCTTACGGCTGCCACGGGAGAGCTTACGTCAAACCCAGCCTGCAATCTGCATATCCTGCTTGTTCCAAACAAACGGGCACATGGACAGAACGTTCACGCACCGAGTGTCAAATATTCTTATTCAAAGCACAAAACCCATATAGTTAAAATTTCAACTGTGGAGCAGGCGCTGTGGCCCAGTGGTTAGCACTGTGGTCTTGTAGGATGGGAGCTCGAGGTTCGAGCTTCTTTAGAAGCCTTTCTTTTTCAATCACAGCCGGATCCTTCCTAGTGTAGATAGTGAAAGGCTGACATCTCTCAATCGAGTTTCATTCACTTCATGGGCGGGTCTGTCATAGTGCTTTTTAAAAATTTCTTTTGCCCTGGCTTGCACTGCACGTATGAGTATATTCCGGGCCTGGTAGGTGTCAGTATATTTTGTAAAGGATGTGTAAAATATTTCCTGTCATGAAGTCTCAGACCACTAGGACTCCACACCATCATCGTTGTCGTCGCTGATCACAATACATAAACCTCATGTTCTGTGGTTCCTCCTGTCCTGTACTCGTGGTGACCTCAGTTTCAATGTCATCCCCATACACAGACCTATGTTGGGAGTTAATAATGACTAAGACGTCAATGTCGGTAAGCCCAAGAGAGCCGCCGAATGATGGACTTTGTGCAGACCTTTTGGGGAACAAGATCATTCATTCTTGCTCTAAGACTCAGCAATCTGTGTGGCACCACCCACCCCCAAGAGAAGGGAGTCAGCAGCAGTGCAGGTTCTCTTCTGGTGAGTTTCCTCCTGCGACCTAATATGGGCTGTTCACTGTGGTCTGCCTGTGCCTTGACGGGGCAGACTGGGTGTGGCTCGGTAAGGAGAAGCCAGATTGGATAGAGTGCAAGTAATGGAGGGGTGGATAGAGTGTGTAAGTAATGGAGGGGTGGATAGAGTGTAAGTAATGGAGGGGTGATAGAGTGTAAGTAATGGAGGGGTGGATAGAGTGTAAGTAATGGAGGGGTGGATAGAGTGTAAGTAATGGAGGGGTGGATAGAGTGTAAGTAATGGAGGGTGGATAGAGTGTAAGTAATGGAGGGGTGGGAGGACGGAAGAGTTGTCGGTGGGGGAGGGGGGTGGCAGAGAAATTGAGACCCTCCCCTTCCCACCTAAAATTTAAAAAAAGATGTTGTGTGTGTGTGTGTGTGTGTGTGTGTGTGTGTGTGTGTGTGTGTGTGTGGTGGTGTGTGTGTGTGTGTGTGTTTGTGTGTGTGTGTGTTTGTGTGTGTGTGTATGTGTGTGTGTGTGTGTGTGTGTGTGTGTGTGTGTGTGTGTGTGTGTGGTGTGTGTGTGTGGTGTGTGCGCGCATGAAGTTTTCATCGCGCACAGGTCGGCACAGCAGACGTGAGGATGAATGATTTCCGTTTGTAAACCTCTAAACAGTGTAAACTGACTTTAGATCTGTGCTTTTGGAAACAACCCCATTCAAGAAGGCAGTTTGTTTTAAGTAAGCTCAGAAGACTTTCAAATATCAGTGATTACCTGTTCACCGAATTTTATACGTGAAATTGGCTAGAACGTAGAGATCAAATAATAAAAACTCTTCAAATGCTTACCTATTCGAACCAATCAGCTTTCAGAGAGCCTTCTATTTCTTATGGCTTCTTGATATTTTGTTTTCGCATTGGTTTGTTGATGAAAGGAAAGAAAAGAAGGCTGAAGACAAATATTGACTGCAGTAATAGTGGATCTTTCCCCCAAGATCAAAATAAAATACAAGGAATGGCTGGCCTTGGGAAAGGGGTTTGAGCTCCGCGTTTATGTTTGAGAATTCATCTGTGACACAGTGTGTGTCATATAATCATCTTTTCAAAGAACGAATATAAATGGATGAGAAGAGAAAGAGATAAAAAGAGAGAGAAAGACAAACAGACAAAAAGACAGAAAAGAACAGAAAGAAAATGCACGAATAAATAACACGCTGAACTTGCCCATCAAAACGTAATAGTCTCACAGAGTTGAAGTCTAAGTGTATCAAAGAGTTTGAAATATCGTTGGCATTTATCTACACCACATCAAAACTCAGTGGTTCAGAAGAAAAAAAATCCATTCAATGCATAGTTTCTTTTTAATTCGTTCCATATATTTCATGCCAGCTCTGGTGGCTTGTCATATTATGATCTTTCACTGATATCCAAGTAGGTTGCTGGTACTATAAACATGACGAAAGGAACCCGGGGCTGATAGTATCAATGGGAGCTGGGAATAAGCATGCGGAAAAAATACAGTGAATGGAAAATGAGACAAGAATCGCTGGCTCCATGCAACTCTGAAGGCAAGAGGGCAAAAGGATTGAAACACACTGCGAAGATAAAAGCGTACGATGGATAAAACTTTAGTGGATAAAACATTTCAATATTTTTTTCCAATGTTGACCTCTTTTTATGCACGAATCTCAGCATTATCCATGCGCATTACTTACTGTGGCCCTTGCATGCATTACATGTCACTGCCTTTCTCTTGTGAGTGATGTATGTTTGCCCTTCCCTGTCTACAAGAAAAAACGGCTTTCCTCGATTGCCCCATGTCCTTGCCCCTTCGTTTGTATGCATATTGTAACACCCCCCCCCCCCCCCTGTTTTATGCATCATGCATCTATGTTTTTCTTTTGTCATTGACCTGTGTCAAACTAAGTTGTGCACTTTTCAGTGTTGTCTTTTTTGAGTGCTCTACGCATTTTCAACCCTTTTTTTTTTTAGCACAATCTGTTTTCCCTTCTTTTTGTGCACTGCATGCCTAAGGCCTTTTTCTTCTCACTTTCTATCTTCTCCGTTCATTTCTGTTGTTTTTTTTCCATTATGTACCTTTGTCCCTTCTCTTCTGCATCATGTATCTTTGCCCTTCCTTGTAGAACATTTCTTTTTGCAGAATGTGTCCCTGTTTTTTTGTTGTACACTGCAGACCTGTCGCCGTCCTTTGTGCGCTATGTATCATGTCTTTCACCTTTGACTCACTGCAGACCTTTCGCCGTCCTTGGGGCGCTATGTATCATGTCTTCACCTTTGACTCACTGCAGACCTTTCGCCGTCCTTCGTGCGCTATGTATCATGTCTTTCACCTTTGACTCACTGCAGACCTTTCGCCGTCCTTCGTGCGCTATGTATCATGTCTTTCACCTTTGACTCACTGCAGACCTGTCGCCGTCCTTTGGGGGCGCCATGTGCGTTCAGCTTTGACTCACCTTTCCCCTTTATCTCCAACAACTTTTTGCCAGAGGTCTATGACAGTTGTAATGGTGAGAAAAAATCAGGTCAGCAGAGAAATAACTCCCCTGGGGGTAGCGAAGATGAAATATTAGACCCAAAGTTCTTCAGCGCCCGTTAATAAATCGTTATAGATCTACCACCCCCATGGCTATGACCCCCCCCCCCCCCTTCCTTCTCCCCCTTCATTCATTTCTTTAGGTGCCTCTTCCTTGTCCTCATTCCACTGTATATTAGGTGAAGACATCGGGTGTGACTGTGTGTGGAGTAGAAGCGGGATGCTG
>CM031599.1:97495197-97497697 GCA_018398815.1 Conus ventricosus
AAGAAGAAGGAAAAAGAGCGGAAAAAAGATCAATGAATAGTGGCTGAAGAAGAGCCTTGGATCCACAGAAATGATAGCACTGGTACTGTCAGAATGCTGCCAGAAGCAGACAGCCGTATACAACAGCTTCACATTGATAGTCTTCAGACATCTCAGAATGGCGATCTGTGAAAACGTGAGACGTCAGACGGCAGGCGAGCCCAAAAGGGAAGCTTCGGTTTGAGATGGATTGCAGTTGACGTTAAAGGGACTTCGCTTCCCTGCTGGCGATGCGTTCCACTTTAATCTGTACCGTGGCCTTTGGGTGAGTAGACTTATCTCCTGGCACAGTTATTCTGGAGTGGAAAAAAATGGATTTGGGAAAATTCCAAGTCAGTGGATATAAAACGTACAAAGAAACCGAGGAGCTGGTGTGGAGGGTGGAGACTCTGTGTGTGTGTGTGTGTGTGTGTGTGTGTGTGGTGTGTGTGTGTGTGTGTGTTGTGTGTGTGGGTGCGTGCGTGCGTGCGTGCGTGCGTGCGTGTGTGTGTGTGTGTGTGTGTGTGTGTGTGTGTGTGTGTGTGTGTGTGTGTGTGTGTGGTGTGTAGTGTAGTGTATACGGATCACACAACACATCAAACGACCAAAAATAAAGAAGAGCAGGCAACAATACACAAAACATATGCTTCATCGAAATATTTGAATCAGTATTCAGCCTAGTCCTGATACTTCCTCTTCCCACGCCCGCCCGTCCCCCTCCTCCCTCCCACCTCAAAATCCAAATCTTAAACATAATAAACACCCCCAAACAACGCAACGCACATGTAAACATATCTTATATGCAACCATGTACCCCTCCCCCTACGCCAAATATTTAAGACAAAAGATAGGGTAGAAAGCTTTGAAAATGGTATAGCATTCCTAAAGTAAAACAAACAAACAAACAAAAAGAGCAAAAGCGATCCAATAGAAGAAATGGTGACTGAGAATCATCCTTGCATCTGCAGGATATATAGCGCTGGTACTACCCCGATTCTGCCAAAAGCAGACAGCCGTATACAACAGCTTCTCTCAGAGGTCGGATGTAGGTCTGCCGGAGTTTGAAATAAGAGACAGCAGACGAGACCAAAACGACAGTGTGTGTGTGTGTGTGTGTGGGGGGGGGGTGGTGGTGGGGGGGTGGCGGGGGTGAGATTGATTGCAGCGGACATTAAGAGGATCCCTCCTCCGTCTACGATGCATTCCCCTGTGTAATATTCGTGGCCCTTGGGTGGATTTTTTTTTTCTTTATCACCTGACACTGTAGCTTTTAGATGAAAGAAACTTTACTCTGAAAAATTGTAAGTCAGCAGACATTTGGAAACAAGCTGGGTAGCCGGTAAGAAGGGTGGATGGAATGAGGCATGCGCGCGCGCGCACACACACACACACACACACACACACACACACACACACACACACACACACAACACACACACACACACACACACACACACACACACACACACACACACACACACAGCCACACACACACACACACACACACACACACACACACACACACACACACACACACACACACACACACACAACGCACGCACGCACGCACATACACACAAACACACAACACACAACCAACACACAACACACACACACACACACACACACACACACACACAACACACACACACACACACACAACACACTGGTTAAAAAAACGCAAAAGAACACATCGAAAGAAGAAACAAACAAATAACGACAACAACGAATCGTAGATGACGTGGATGCGGCACCAGTGTTCAACTCCAGTCTTCTTATACCAAGTCGATCGAACCATCACGAACTCTGCGCAGGAACTGCTGCAGTTGAAAGATCACAGAATGATGTACGTGTTCTAATGGAGAACTCTCAGCCAAACTGTGTGACGTTATCTTTGATTCAAAGAAAAAAAAACATGCTGGTTCATCGAGCTGAAAACATGACCAAAGAATAAAACTGTATTTTCCCCATCCGTGATCCATCATTTCATCACTCACCGGCTTTCATATAGCTATGCATGCTGTTTGTGTTGATTCCAATGGCTGTAGATCATGTATTGATATCTCTGTAACACGAAGAGGAAGATATTCCAAGGTGCGGTTGTGATCTGAGGATTTCCCCTACAACAACATCGCAGTTCATTCCAGTCTGGAACACTTTGCACATAGGCGGACCTTTGGCTAACGCTGCCCAAAGTTCTTTATTGCTGCTTCCTATTCCTGTTCGGAATGACAGTCATATCAGTTCCTTCTTGGGCAGTGTGTATGGAGAGAAAGACAGGGGAGGAAAAACAGTCTGAAAAGAACAGAAAGCGATAGAGACTGGGAAGCGGTAAAGAGTGATGATTTGTGTTGTCTGCTGAAGACAGTCTTTCCTGATGTTGTAACTCTCCCAGCCAGAGGCTATCTCTGTTTGACCATACGCCACAACTCTCTTGCGCAATGGGAAAGATTTTTTTTTTCTTTTTCAGATGGCACATAGT
>CM031599.1:97502697-97527697 GCA_018398815.1 Conus ventricosus
CCACCCCTCCATTACTTAGCACCTTATCCAATCTGGCTTCTCCTTACGAGCCACACCCGTCTGCCCCGTCAAGGCACAGGCAGACCACAGTGAACAGCCATATTAGGTCGCCAGGAGGAAACTCGCCAGAAGAGAACCTGCACTGCTGCTGACTCCCTTCTCTTGGGGGTGGGTGGTGCCACAACAGATTGCTGAGTCTTAGAGCAAGAATGAATGATCTTGTTCCCAAAAGGTCTGCACAAAGTCCATCATTCGGCGGCTCCTTGGGCTTACCGACATTGACGTCTTAGTCATTATTAACTCACAACATAGGTCTGTGTATGGGGATGACATTGAAACTGAGGTCACCACGAGTACAGGACAGGAGGAACCACAGAACATGAGGCTTATGTATTGTGAACAGCGAGACAAAGATGGTGTGGAGTCCCTAGTATCTGAGACTTCATGACAGGATGTATTTTACACATCCTTTACAAAATATACTGACAACTACCAGGCCCGGAATATACTCATACGTGCAGTGCAAGCCAGGGCAAAAGAAATTTTAAAAAAGCACTATGACAGACCCGCCCATCCAAGTGAATGAAAACTCGATTGAGAGAGTCAAACCTTCACTATCACCACTAGAAGGAGCCGGCGGCTGGATTGAAAAAGAAAGGCTTCTAAAGGAAGCTCGAACCCACGTGCTCACCATCCTACAAGAACCACAGTACTAACACCCTACGCCACAGCGCCTGCTCCAAGTTGAAAATTTAACTCTATAAGTTATTTGTCCTTTATTAAGAATATTTGACACTCGTGCGTGAAAGTTCTGCAATGAGCCCGTTTGTTTGGAACAAGGCAAAAAACAGGATATGCAGATTGCAGGCTGGGTTTTGACTAAGCTCTCCCCGTGGGAAGGCCGTAAGCTATCTTGCATCTCAAGCATCACAGAAAAACTTTGCGTCCCTTGTCCTGCTTCAACGGACGCGAATTATTTAGAACTTAGTGCTGGCGGACTTGGTGCCTAGAGCTGATCCATCATCCATGTGGCTGGAGGTCTGCACAGGATTTTTATGGGGTGAGAAAGATGGAAGTTGGGATTCAACAAGGTTGAAATGAAACGTCTCGCGAAGAGATTGCGCGTCAGTACGATTCAATATAATGATCAACTTGTACCAGAAATATTTATGTATGCGCGCGCGCGTGCGCGCGCGCGCGCACGTGCGTGTGTGTGTGTGTGTGTGTGTGTGTGTGTGAGTGTGTGGTGTGTGTGTGTGGTGTGTGTTGTGTATGTGTGTGAGTGTGTGTTGTGTTGTTGTGTGTGTGTGTTGTGTGTTGTGTGATGTGTGAATCATTTTTACTTCAAGAACAACCACCCTCCCCGATATTTAGCATTATACGCGTGTTATGATCTGAGAAAGTTGAATTGAGATCAAGAAACATTTTAGTCCTAAGATACACGCTAGTCAAAAGACTGACGCTTTTCAATACAAATGAGACCCACAAGACATTTAATTTAATATCAATAAAACTCCCATGAAGAGAAGTAACAGTTCAATCAACACCTTTTTTTCGCACACAGGTGGTTAGTGTAAGCTGGAAGTTCTGATGTATGAAATTTTTTCTTTCGGACCCAAACGGGCACATAAAAACGGAAGATTTGAAGGTAAGTGAAACAGCACCGACTTCACAGAAAGTTGTATGTGTATTCTTTCCTGACTATAACATTAGCAAGCATGGAAATCCACCTGCAAACTAGTGTGACGTCACTATCCTCAGACCACAGCACCCCTCCCCCACCTGCTCTCCTCTCTCTCTCACTCTCTCTCACTCTCTCTGTCTGTCTGTCATCTCTCTCTCATCTCTCTCGGGCCATCTCATCTCTCTCTCTCCGTCTCTCACTCTCTCTGTCTGCTGTCACTCTGACTGTGTCCTCTCTCTCACTCTTACATTCACTCTCACATTCCTCTCTCTCTCTCTCCTCTCACTCTCTTCTCCTCTCTCTATCTCTCTCTCTCCTCTCTCACACTCTCTCTCTCTCTCTCTCTCTCACTCCCTCTCTCTCTCTCTGGTTTCACTTTTCCTCTCAGACCCCTTCTCTTTCTCTCTCTATCTCTCTATTTCACTTTCCTCTCCCCCATCTCTCTCTCTGTTCTCTCCCCCTCACTCTTCCCTCTCTCTGTCTCTCTGTGAGTCTGTCTGCCTGTCTGTCTGTTCTCTCTATCTCCTTTCCTCCCTTTTTGATTCACATTATGAATCCTTCAGATCTTTTTTCCCCGGAAACTAAGAGAAAACCAAACATGCCCGACTCCAAATTGTCATTTCCATCACTATTGTGTTTCATAACCATATTTGATGTTTCCAAATGACAGTGTTGGAAAAAGGAAAAGAAAAACTGCAACATTTGAAATGTCTGTCTTTTACTGCAGGGCATTAAGCTTTGCCTCAACCAAACCGTTTTGTTTCGTCAAAACTGTCTCTGTCAGACGGGAAGCAACCAGTGCCGTGTTTCATGACTGTTTTCCTCCCTCAAGCCCAGGGTCCCCGTAGGCAGCGCCCCTGGTTTTCCGCCCATACTCCTGGGAAGAAAAAAACACCATCTCTGATGCAGCGGGAACGCTTTCCGTTGGCGGCGTGGTGTTGTGCTCATAGTTAATCGCTGATTCGAGTCAGGCCGCTTCAACGCCTCGCCTCTTTGAAGTGTTTCCCAGACGGGCTACGTATGAGTTTGTCAGATACATAACCGCCTGATCAGAACATTTGTTCCTTATGGTCTCTCTGGTTCCTGTACGATACGTGCAGATACATCTCATTGCTGCACATGAACTGAAGTGACCCAGGAGCAGCTGCGGGTCTCTATGGCTGATGCGTCATGGCGTTAGACCTGAGTGTAGCTGTCCTCTGGAAGCTGGAATGAGCAGCGTTGCAAAAATACAAAAGCCACATGACATGCAAATGTGGAGATGGGAACAGCCCACAAGCAATGCAGTATGAATGAAGTACGATCAACGGCAGAAGAGACATTTTAACATCGAACGGATGACGACGACGACGACGACAACGACGACAACGACAATTAGACGAGACGACGAACCACGACGACCGACTTGATGATGTTTGATATGATCATCATGATGTGACCTGATCATGATGAATGATGATCATCATCATGAACAAGAACATGATCATATTAATGAAGCGAATCGTAATGTTTTTGTGTCGAATGAAATGATTGCTCTGGCCGTTTCATATAAAAAATTGTAAGGCCAAACAAGAACACAAATCTGCAAACGCTTTCGCAAGCATCCAACCATTATCACCATCAAACCCGTCCCTCTCCATACCTTTTCCTTTTTAACTACCTCCCACCTCTAAAACAAAACAGCTTCACACAAATAAAATTCAAACAAAGATCCCGCATCCAAACGCGCAATACACACTTTCCAAACCACACTATGGCATACGAGGCATATCTCGTACGCAACATGCACGCCATCACCAAATATAAACATTGTTTAAAAAAAAAAAGGATGGAAATAATTCAATGGATGTTTTTCATTCAAAAAACGTGGAAGAAGAAGGAAAGAACGAAAGAAGGTCAGTGAAGCGATGTGTTAAGAGGATTCCTTAGATTTCACCAGGATAGACAAGCACTCTGCTGCTATCATGCTTGTCGAACACAGACAGCCTTATCCAACACTTCACATTAACAGTCTACAGACATCTTAGAATGGCGATCTTGAAAGTGTGAACATCAGACGCAGACAGTCAAACAAATGAAACTTTGGGTTGAGATCGATTGTAGTGACGATAAGAGGGACTCCATTTCCCGGCTGTATGATGCATTCCAGTATATCTGTACCGTGGCGTTTGGCCATTTACCTTTCTCCAGGCACAGTCGCTTTGGAGACAAAGAATGCATGGGGAATTTTTATGTCGGTGGACACAAAACATACAGAAAAACTGTGAGAAGTTTGGAGGGATCGATTGTGTGTGCAACGCACGTATACAAGACCCGCACGCACACACGGCACGCACGCACGCACGCAACGCACGCAACGCACGCACGGCGCGCACGCACGCACGCACGCACACACCACACACACACACACACACAACACACACACACACACACAAACACGCACGGACGGCGGGCGCGCGCGCGCTCACGCACGCCACGCACGCACCACTGCACGCACGCACGCACGCACAGCAACGCACACAACAACACACACACACACACACCCATTGCCCATGCTGTTTGCAGTAAAGAAGCACACGCATCAAACTACAAAAAAAAACAAGAGTCAACCCAGCAATGCAACAAAGCAAACGCTACAATCCAAACCTCACATAACTATATTAGCCCCAGGCCCCCGCCCTCTATCTCACTCTTCCAACGCATCCAACCACCTCTAATTCAAAGTCTCAAACTTATGCATATATCACACTCCAAACAACTCCGACACACACTTAAACATACCTTGTATCAACCTACCCTACAACTCTAGTAGTTTAAAACAAACCAAAAAATCGGCGAGGCATTGTGGAACATGGTATAGCATTCCTAAAGTCCAGAAAAAGCAGAATAGCAAAAGTGATGAAAAAACAGTAGTGGTGACAGAGGAGAATCCTCACAGTAGTGGTGACAGAGCGAACCTCACAGTAAGCAGGTGACAGGAGGAAATCCCGCACAGTAGCGGTGACAAGAATAATCCTCACAGTAGTGGATTGACAGAGGAGAATCCTCACGTAGTGTGTGACAGAGGAGCATCCTCACAGTATGGGTGACAGAGGAAATCTTCAACATCTCACGGTAGAGGCATGCAACCATCCAATGCAGCCACAAGCAGACGGCCGTATACTACACTTCACATTAAACATACTTCATAATGCTGCCACAAGCACAACGGCCCGTATACTACAGCGACACATTAACATTCTTCATTATGCTGCCACAACCCACGGCCCCGGAAACTACAGCTTCACATTAACAGTCTTCAAGGACGTTTGATATAGAGCTGTGACAATTTTTGAAATGTCCGACAGCAGACGAGACCAAAACAACAATCTGGGGGAGAGGGTGGCGGGGAATGTAGATTTGATTCCGAGGATATGAAAGGGATCCCGCCCTTCGTCTGCGATGCATTCTGTATGGTTATTCTGGCCTGTGAGTGGGATTCTTTATCACCTGGCAGCAACGCATTGAAGAAAGAAACTTTGCCCAGGAAATATGTAGGTCGGCATAGACATAACATTTGAACAAGTTGAGCATACCGGTACGAGGGGGGGTGGAGGTGGGTGAGGTACCCCCCCACCCCCCCCACACACACACACACACACTCATTAAAAAAAAAACCACGCAAAAAGAACCCCACACAAACGAACAACAACAAATGACGACAACAACGGATCGTAGAGAGGCAGCGTCCCTCAGAGATTGATGCAGATGCAGACACAAGTGTTCAAGTCCAGTCATCTTATTCAAAGTCCGTCGCATCATCAAAAGCTCTGGGTAGGAATTGGCTGCGGTTGAAAAATCACAAAATAATATTGTTTGTTCCAAAAGAGAACTCACAGTCAACTGTGTTGCATCATCCATTGATTTCAAAAGAAAAGAAACCATCACGGATATCATCGTCACGGGTATCATCGTCACGGGTATCATCGCACGGTATCATCGTCACGTAAACATCGTCACGGGTATCATCGTAGCTGAACCATGAAGAAAAGGAAAAACAAAAAGTCATCTTTCTATCTTCCGATCCATATTCAGTTATTCATGGCTTTCACATATCCATGTATGCATTTGTCTTGGTCCATTGTTGGAAATCACGTGTGATGCGTGCAGATGCAGATGAAGACATCCTTGGGTAACGGGTGTGATCATGAGGATTTTTCTTTACAACACATTCTGTAAACACTCGTACGTAGGCGGACCTTGCTAATGCTGCTCACAATGTTTTAGTGCTGCTATCCTATTCTGAACCCTAACTACAGTCATATCGGTTCCTTCTTTGCAGTGGGTAAGGAGGGTAGGACAGTGAACCTATAGTCCTTTCTTTTGGCAGCATTATGGAAGTATGACAGTGAGTCCTAAGTTGGTCCTTCTGGGCATATGTATTGACAGTAAGGACAGTGATCCCTAGTTGTATCCCCCCTTTTTTTTTTCTGGGCAGTGTGTATGGAGAGAAGGACAGTGAGTCATGGTAGTTCCTTCATGGCAGTAGTATGGACAGTAGGAACAGGAGCATAGTAGTTCTTTCTTGGGCATATTATGGACAGTAGACAGTGGAGTCAAAGTAGTTCCTTCTTGGGCAGTGTGTATGGAATTGGACAGTGGAGGCAAAAACAAATGAAAAGGAACAGGAAGGATAGAGACCTGGAAAGCGTAAGAGTAATAATGTGTGTTGTCTCTGCTGAAGACATGTTCTTTATCTGGTGTAGCTACTCCGCCAGCCAGAAGCTTCTCTTCTCACAGCATGCGCCACAATCTTCCTCGAACAACCGAACAGTCTGAAAGACTCTTTCCAGATGGCAACAGATGAAGACAAAGAACCAATATAATATTTATAAACACAGAATTTCGTATCTCTGGGATTAAGATGGAGGGGTGATGTTTGCAAAAGGTAAAAATGAATCGTTTTAGGAAAGTGTTTTGCACCAGTACGATTCTAAATATCAACTTGCACCAGGTAATATTGTGCGTGCATTAGTGTCTGAGGTGTGGTGTGGTTATGTGTGGTGTGGTGTGGTGTGGTGTGGTGTGGTGTGGTTGTGAGTGTGTGTGTGTTTTGTTGTGTGTGTGTGTGTGTGTGTGTGTGTGGCGTGCGGCGGCGCGCGCGTGTGGTGTGTGTGTGTTGTGTGTGTGTTTTGTGTGTGTGTTGTGTGTGGTGTGTGTGTGTGTTCTGTGTGTGTGTTGTCTTCTTGGAGACGTTTTCCACAAGTAATGTTTTTTAATGCAGTGCCATTTTCTGTCCTGTTATTTGGTTTGCTTTGTTTGAAAGTAAAAGGAGGAGGAAACACTCTCTCTCTCTCTCTCTCTTCTCTCTTCCTCTCTCTCACTCTCTCTCTCCTCTCTCTCCCTTGAGTCGAGAGAGAGGAGCGCGAAGAGAGAGAGCGAGCGGAGGAGAGAGAGAGAGAGAGAGAGAGAGAGAGAGAGAAGAGAGAGAGAGCGAGAGAGAGAGAGAGAGAGAGAGAGAGAGAGAGAGAGAGAGAGAGAGAGAGATAGAGAGATGAGAGAGAGAGAGATAATGACGTACCCTCAATCAGAATGACTCAGCACAGAGAGGTGTCTCTGCTGGGTGGTTAGATAGTTTTGTGGAAATGGATTAGCATTATTCTGATGACAAGCCATTTGTTTTTAAGCACCTGCAGACCCTGACAAATGTGACGGTGCAGGACCTAGACTGTGTGCTGGGCCCAAAAACCACTGGTAATGTCAGGAAATATTCTGGGAAAGAAATTGTGTGCTGGGAATCCAGAATCGAGTAGTTACTGCAAGCACAGTAGACCTTCCGTACCCCTCCTCCTCAACTTTCACCCCCCCCCCCCCCCATTCACCCCCTTTCTCTTTCCCACACAAAGCAAACCAAAAAAAAAAAAAAGAAAAAAGAAACAAAACGGCACGCATACAAACAAAGAACAACAGTTTATTGAAATAACTCATCAGGAGCAGCAAATCGACATAATGCAAAGAAGAATAGGAGAGCGAGAAGAACGTTTCCATAAGGAAAGAAAGACTTACGGGTAACCCAGTTTTTATAAGGAAAATGACTTACTAGGAACCATTTATAAGGAAAAGTGACTTACTGGGTAACCAGTTTATAAGGAAAGATGGAACATTACTGGGTAACCCAGTTTATATGGAAAGATAACTTACTGGGTACCCCAGTTTATAAGGAAAGATTACTTACTGGTAACCCAGTTTATAAGGAAAAGATAGATTTACTGGTAACCCAGTTCAAAAGAAAAGGATGACTTACTGGGTATCCAGATTCATAAGGAAAGAAGACTTACTGTGTAACCCCAGTTTGGGAAGCAGGGAAGAAGAAACCTACGTATCTGCCAAAAGAACACGCAGAGCTCACGAGAAAGGGCAGAAGCCGGGACCGCCCAAAGGCTTCCAAAAGTAGACACTTTAATAAAACCGCTCAACATTAACATCCTGCAAGATCTCCCAGGATGGCTGAATGCAGTTTGTGGAAGTCTGAATATCAAACAGCAGACATACCAAAACGGTTACAAGGGTGGGGCGGACGTAAGTAGACGATTAAGAGGGAACCCGCTTATTTCAGACGGCAGTAAAATTCCACGATACAATATGCGGTTTCTCCAGTCAAAGTCACATCGTACTGCGCATAGAGTGCAGCTGAAGGTTGGAAAAAATGTCAAATAAATGCAAAACTTGCGTACTCTAAAAAGACAGAAGAGGAATTCCATAACCCCCCCCCACCCCCCCCCCTCCCCTAAATTTCCAGTATCACTCTTAACATTCTATGACTGTCTATAAAGTAAATATATCAAACACAAACTGGATGTATTTTTTTTAATTACATCAGTTGTGACATGTGTTGCATAGCAGAGTGAAATTTTCATAGAAGAAAACAACTTTTTTCTTGAACTTCCTAGGTTAGTAAGACCTACGGCGGTGAGGTGGAGTGGGTAAATTAAGAGAGGAGAGAGAGAAGGAGAGAGAGAGAGAGGAGAGAGAGAGAGAGAGAGAGAGAGAGATAGAGGAGAGAGAGAAAGAGAGAGAGATAGAGAGAGAGAGAGAGAGAGAGAGAGAGAGAGAGAGAGAGAGAGGAGACTCAAGACACAAGACGCAGACTCAAATGTTTTATTCGTAAAGCATAGCCCCTTAGAATAGGGGATGCACATCATAAATCATGTCGAAAATTGATCTATGGTATCTCTATGTTACATACATAGTTCGCTTTGTAATCTTTATTAAATAACTCGCAAACTGTTTAAACCCGTGTTTTCATTGATGATCGACATTAACAAGGTAATTTGAAAAGGCAGGGTTATTGAAGTACTTTCATGAGATGAATTCCTGTCTATTCGTCTACGTACTGGCAAGCGCCAATACACAATGAACTCATCCTCTTTTGCATTTCGAACACAAAGGACAGATCAAATTTTCCACTACATGACTGTCTATAACGAAAATAATGAGTAAAGAAATCTGGAAACACCAAATCTAAAACTAGCCATGAATGCGTTTTAAATGATTGTCCCTATCATTGATATATAAATACAGGTAAACTTCGTAGATAATAAACGTTCTATATAAAACAAATCTGTCACTGTTCTGTACATGACAATTCCAATTTTGCCAACTGCAATCAACAGTCTTTCTCGAAAACCTGGATAAAAGCACTCATATCCCAACACCTTGGATCGTCCATACAAATCCGAAACCATATTCACACAGTTTCACTCTCACATCTAGTCACCCAGTTTTTCTTACCTCTGTCGTCCAATTCTAACAACATTCGATTATGCTTTCCTATATGGAAATCTGTGAACCATGCATCTGGTAATTTTCAGCCAATATCGAACACACTAAAATGGAATTCAAATATATAGGAAATCTAGCCGTTTCACCATACACCAAATCATTTGGCTTTGCAATGATACACACCAAGAAAATCTCTTCAAAGCAACAGATGTAACTTTTCACATGTACTGTCAGCAACTGGCATCAGTGCCCCATACTTCAGCTCCGTAATGTACCATAGGATAGAACCATGGCCATCAAATAACTTCAAAAACAAAGTAAGGGAATCGTTATTTAGCAATGATAATTTCTTTAGTATGCACATAACGCATTTTTTGCTCTCTGGTCAAACTTTGCAAGCGAAGACAAAACTCAAACGCGTTGAGAAGTATATTCCCAAGAATTTATACACATTGACAACACCCTTGTAACCCTTTGTACGTCATCTTTCTCCTCGCTGCTAGATATCTGCCCTTTATAAATACAATTTAAATTACTTTTTGCCATATTAACCTTTAATTCTAAATGAAGCAGCAACGCTTTGCAAAGTATTTAACTGGGTTTTGTAATCCAACCACTGTTTCCTGACACAAGGCCAAATCATCAGCCAAAAGAAGAATGAAAATTTCAAAACGTCATTTATGACGTGTGCACCGTCCTCCCACAATGTATTATGTATCCTGTGTTAGTTCATTTAATGAATAAAGAGAACAGAAGAGGCTACAGACATCGACCTGTATCAACACCAGAAGTGCAATTTATATAGTCAGTTAGAGACATCAACCAGATCGCACTCTTGCTTTTACACAATTATACATACATAACACATTTATAAAAGTTTTTTCCATGATACCAATTTTTAACAGGATAGGCCACAGCAAGGTTCAAATTTCACTGAATCAAAAAGAGCCTTCTCGAAGTCAATAAATGCAACATAATAATGTACGATTTAAACAAAACCAGTTTTTGTACCAATGCCGACATTAATGTAAACATGTGATCAACTGTAGAATAGTTTTTTCTTGAGAACCCAGCTTGAAAACCCCGGTAATGTATATTTCTCCAACCCATTCCAGTAATCACCTATTGATAATAACACTGTACAGTTTTACTGCCAACATTTACACAATGAAATTCCTCGTAATTATTTGATCGTTAGAATCGCCTTTTTTATACAATGGTATGAACAATAGACTCAACCAACTTCTAGGATATACCCCTTTATCAAATAAGGGAGTTAAAGGAATTTAACCAGAAAAATCTGAAATAAACTTGACTGGCACGCAGTTTTTATCAGTTCAAACCGAAAATTCCATCTGGACCAGCAAGCTCTGGCTAGGTTTTACCTTCTTAGCGCAACATAACTTCTTCTCTAGAAATTGGCCGGTTTAGATAGTCCAACGTCATGAACAGATTCAACAATTAATTTCATTTACCAGATCATTATAGAACCCAGCGTTTCCTTCTAGAAGATCCTCAGAAATGATGAACCATGTTTCTAAACTTAATAATTTACAGGTTGCATCCTTTTTCTGGAAATCTTGCGGACTACCGTCCCAAAAATCGTTCTGATTATTTACAGACGTATGTAAGTCTGTCAACAAGGCATCATTATATTGCGTTTCTTACTTTTAAAAGATTACAAAATGGAGTGACTGACGGCGGCGAACGAAGCAAGATTAGGAATAGAGTTTGTTTAGACTTACCCCCCAAGAACATTGACAAACAAAGCAACAAGACAAGACACGATGCATTTCAACACACTTGGGTCCTTCTTCAGGCGAAAAAATAATCACATTTTAACATGTGGGAGTGGGATAGTACAAAACAACGAAAAACGTAAAAAAGAATGAAAAATGACTTCTCCGTTATCATGTCATGTGTTTGGGGTGGGCGGAAATGACAATGCGCCAGGGGGGATTTATGGTAGAGGAAACTGGAGCGGGGGGGGGGGGTGGGGGGGTGGGGGGGGGGGGGGGGGGTGTTGCGTCAGGGGAGGTGGTGTGTGATGTGATATGATAGGTTGTTGGTTCCAGTTTATTGGGATGGTGTGATATCCTTTGTGATGGTTGTGGTAATGTGGGATTGATAATAATGTAAGGGGAGAAAAAAAAAAGAAAAAAAAAAGGGGGGGGGGGGTTGGCGGGGGGGGGGGGCATTCAAGGGAAGGATAATACAAAACAAAGATTTAAATAGATGGAGGGTTGCTGTATACTACTGTATGAAGTGAGTGGAAGGGGATGTGGTGGTGGTTGTATTGTAAGTGTGTGAGTAATGTGTTGTGTATGATTTGTGTGTTGTAGGGGATTTTGCCAACTGGTGGTGGAAGAGGTGAGTCTGTTTGTTTTGGTTATTGTTGATATTGATGCCCTTTGTTGTAGTGTGCCCTTTTGGCATGAGATGGGATTCTGAGTTGTCGTTCAAAGCTGTCACTCTGTGACTGCCAGAGTGCCAAGCCTTTGACATGGTCCGATGTTTGTTTTGGGTGTGTTAAGTGTAGGCGACGGGTTTGGGTCGGTGGTGGCGGATATCGCCAGGTGTTCAGGATGCGTGTTCGAGTGTGCGTGACTGAACACCTGGCCGATATCCCGCCACCACCGACCCAAACCCGTCGCCCTACACTTCAACCACACCCAACACAACATCGACCATGTCAAGTCCACGGCACTCTGCAGTCACAGAGTGACCGCCTATGAACGCACAAACACAAGAATCCCATCTCATAGCCAAACTGCACACTAACCCACAAGGCATAATATCCAACAATAACCAAACACACATACTCACCTCTTCCACACCAGTTGGCAAAATCCCCTACCAACCCACACATGCACACACACATACACACACACTTACATACACCACCACACATCCCCTTCACACACTCATACAGTAGTTACAGCAACCCTCCATCTATTTAATCTTAGTTTTTGTAAAAATTATCCTTCCTCCTAAAATCCCACCCAACCCCCACCCCACCCCTTTTTTTTCCTTCCTCCCCCCTTACCATTAATAATCAATCGCACATTCTACCACAACAATCACAAAGATATCACACCCTCACCAATAAACTGGACACACAACCACCTATCATAAACACACACACACCTCCCTGACGCCACCCCCCCCCCACCCCCCCTCCGTTCCTCTCGCCCATAACCCCCTGGCCGCATGTCATATCCGCCCACCAAACACATGGACCAAGAACGGATAAGTCATATTTTCATACTTTTTCTCGTTTTTCGTTTTTTTGTACTGTCCCACCATGTTAAATGTGATTATTTTTTCGCCTGAAGGAAACCCAAGTGGTTGAAATGACCATCGTGTCTTGTCTGTGCTATGTTTTGTTCCAATGTCATTTGGCGGTAAGTTCTAACAAAAACTTCTAATTCCAATCTTTTTAAAAGATGTTATATTCTCGCCCTGGCATTGCAGTAGTACCACGAGACGTATTGACAAAGAACGTCGATTTTTTTTTTTTTTTATCTGTTTAATAACTTACCACTGTTTCTTTTGTTTAGGCTAGACATTCATTCAACCAGTCGTCTTCTTCTGACATTTTCCAATTACAGAAACTGATTCTTCATACATTCTCCAGCCTCTTTTATACAAGAATTAAACACTCTTAAAGCTTCTTCGATATATTATCACCAGTCTACTGCCCTCTTGCATGCGCACTTACATTGCATTTCATCGAAGGATTACATTTTTATAAACAAATCAGCATGAGCTTCGCATCCAAACAAATTTTTCAATAGTGCAGCGCCCTGTTGTTTACCTGTTACGGGCTCACAGTTATGACATGAGGAAAAGCCAAAAAAAAAATTTCAGTTCTAAAAAAAGGCAATGTGGCTGACTCTGTTTCTATCAGACACATACATCTCACAACTATTGGAAGTGGAAGAAAACAAATCACAAGACAATCCAAAAAATAGTCATTCACACTGCTGCTGCGTCGGATAAGTATGTGTACGACCTTGAAAGTCGCCCTTACACACTCCATTTAGAATAGCACAATTTCAAAGCAGTGCACATATTTAATTAACAGCATTCCTTAATTATTTTGACAATACTTCTGAATTTCGTACATGGGTGGCCCACTTTTATGTTGATCTTTGTAATAAAAACATACTTTTCCACTTCCTTCAAAATCATCATGAGAAATTTGAAATTACTGCTATTCAAGCACGCAGAACTATTACATCCCACATCGTTTTTTAACAGAAAGTAAAACAATCACATAGAAATTCTCTAAGCAGGGAAACCCCATATTCTTGACACCATAGGAATAGTAGGGCGCCCCCTCCGGAGGTACATACCCACATACGAAAACAACATTTTTACGGTACCAAGCAAAGATTTTACAACAAAAAAAGCCAACAGAACAATCAGATACCACATCCAAAGTGCGTAAAAAAGGACGGCTCTCATTTTTTTTAACAAGACACACCAGCCCCACACAGAACGCCTTCCTCGTGCCGTAAACTTTAATGCACTGTACAGTAAACTGTACCAGAGAACACAGGCGACTGAAAAAAATCTCCAAACGTCCTCGACAAAACAAACACAATCAAAACCAGACACATAAGAAAAAAAATCCATTATTCTGCATTTTGGAAAAAAAAGCAATCCATTAACATTTCAATGAAGAAACAAAAAAGTTTCATTTTTATTACAAGTGTCACCATTACTTAATCCATCATTTTTAGAGGACAAGGACTTCAAACAAACATTTCATCAGACACATCACCATCTGTGTGCTAACATTTTCTACCGCACATGACATTACAGACTTTCCTCTCAACACACGGCCTCCAACGGCTCCGTTTTTGTTTCACAAGCTGTCGACACACAGCGCTTGAGAAACAACCGGTTTCAGCTCAACCGATGGTTCCCTTAACAACTGTAAGGACACAATCACCATAACTAATTTTGGACCGGCCGAGTTCCTATCCTTGATAATTCACAAGCCCATTGTCATTACCTATTATGAATCGCTGCCGCGATAAGGAGGTATTGAAGACAGACGTAGCCCGTTTAACTCGTCACTTCTTGAGGGCCCCCCCCCCTATTTCTTGAGGTGAGGTCCAGTTCTTCCCCACTTTCGCACCCAGGTCCGAGAGTCCTCTCCGATGAAAGTTTTTTTGTTCCCTGTAGTTTACGTTTTGCTCTGAGAATGTCCTGCTCTGCTTGTAAAAAAAACACATCGAGCAATCACCGGAGAGTCCTGCATATTGTTCATCGAATGCACCCTATCGAATTCAATCCTGGACAACCTAACGTATTGGTTAATGAGTCCTTCAAACATTTTTCAACAGTCCACAGAAGTCTCAATTTCCTGACGTGGCAGTCCATAGATGATGAGTTGTTCCGCTTGGATCTCCCCTCAAGATCGTCGGTCTTCGTCCAAGCTCCTCCATCTTCATCCTTGGTCATCCTGGTTCTGCTGCCGTAGACCTGGTGACCCTCCTCCCGAAGCCCCTTCAGCGCCTCCTGCATGGCAGCGTAAACCTCACGAAGGGTCATTCATGTCCACGCTTCACATCGTCAGGCTTCGCATCGAATACACTCCATGGTGTTTACAGCTTGCTCATGATTTCTGACAGTGAAGGTCTCCTCCGTGAGATGGCCAGGTATTCTCCATACGGCCCTGCTGCTGGCTGCTCCTCCACTGGCGCTGGTCAGGTCGGTCTGCCGGGTGGTCTCTGACAGGGAGGGGATAGGAACTGATTGCTCTCCACTCACCTCACATCGGAGAAGCAAACTCCCCCTACAACATCAACGTCAAAAAGAGAGAGCCGTCCTAACATAGCACCGTCTTCCTCGGCTCTTCATTTTTAACATGGCGACATCGCATTGCAATTTCCTCTCTAGACCCGTTCAAACATGGAAACTTTTGAAATACCAGGCAGGAATCCGCCGACATGCTGCTCGAAACTCCACAGTCCAGAGGCATGCCCTCAAAAAGACCGTGCACCACCTGAGGACCAATAAGTCTCTCCAAATAGCCCGAAGTAATCAATAAACAGACAGAGCAATTGGCGCGCGACTTCTCATGCAAAACATACGCTCACGTCCCCGATAGAGAGAGAGAGAGAAGAGAGAGAGAGAAGAGAGAGAGAGAGAGAAGAGAGAGAAGAAGAGAGAGAGAGCTTCCCGAAAGTATGTAGCACCGAGCAGATTTTAGACTTAAATTGGAAATTTTGAGATCCTCTATGGAAACAAACGGTGTCCATAATGATATGCTATACTGATTTCTGTTTTTCATTCTTTTTTTTTGAGGAGAAGAACATTATAGACTGATTTTCTGCGAAACAGACTAGCAGAAGGCCAATAATACAACACGAAAAGGAACAACTGAAATTAAAAGCCGGACATATCAAACGACAAGATACAAGATACAGGATTTCATTCAAAGTGTGAATATAACAGTGCTAAAATTTGGTATTGCTGTTCCGCTCCCAAATCTTGGCTTCCATCTAATTAATTTTGGTCACCTTTCAGAATTTCCAGCTTCCATCAGTCGAGTCACAATGTCACAGGGAATACGTTTCTCAAAAGCAGAGTGATCTTTCCAGCGAGCACTTGTGAAGTGTGTATTCTACGTCACCGGTAACGTTATCTAATAAAAGCATCAAAGCCATTGTAATCAGAAGAGCAAAAGTGAGGTTACAGAGCAACCAAGCTGATCGAGCAAAGAAGTTTTGTTTTATTCGTTTGATGGTCCAGTAACATCACTTTCGCTCTGTCTGCATCAGTTACCGCCTGAAGACATCTTACTTTGAACGTTGGCTACAATCATGTTGATGCCACCCAGTAAACGTAACGCTGGCATCAGACTGGAAAATTGCAGTGTCCTCCTGAGACGGCTGCGCTAGCAAGAGGAACAACACGGTAAACACGGTTCGTTGGTTTGTTCCGTATGGCACTGGATGAGGAAAACTGGAAGGGCAATCGAGAAAACGCTGAGCCCCACCAAAGTCCAGCATTTCATGTTTCCGCCTTTTCAGTCAGGTCCTGAATGAAAACAACATGATTTAACTGCCAGAGTACATGACGCCTGGAACGGTCGTTTGGCATTTTTAAACGCAGCATGCGAAAAATCAAACTGCCAATGTTGCTATCTTTTAAGAGGTCATAGCATTCTATGAAAACGCCTGTCTTCGTAGATAATGAACAAGCTTTTACGATGACTTCCCAGTGCCCATGCTCCGTGGACATTTAATGAGAGTCTTGTCAAGAACATGAACAAATCCCAGTAACAAAACATATTCGTGCTAAAATGCGAAGCGTTGCATATCGGGTCGGATTTTTGTTAGTAAGTTTGGAGAAAATTGGTGTGATTGTTTCTGCATAATAATATTCGTGATAACCTTGCTGGACGGTCCATGGATCCTCACCGAAATTTTAATGGCTCAGTCCCTGCACCACTTTCCGAAGTTTGGTTGAAATAGTTGCACTGATTTTTTTTTTTTTTTTTTTTTTTTTTTTTTTAAATCTGTGTTGTGTGTGTGTGTGTGTGTGTGTGTGTGTGTGTGAGTGTGTGTGTGTGTGTGTGTGTGTGTGTGTGTGTGTGTGTGTGTGTGTGTGTGTGTGTGTGCGTGTGTGCGTGTGTGCGCGCCCGCGCGCGCGCGCGCGCACTTGTCTTTCAGCATGATTCTGTAAAAAGCACCGAAACCATTTTAACCTGTGTCGGAGCGTGGCCTAGGGACGAGCGCATAACATTTTGGTGAAGCTCGGCAGTGGGCATCCAATCAGAACAGCCGATTCCTGACTGTTCAGCAAGATTATCATCAATTTCATTATGATAAAAGAATCACACCATCTTTCACCAAATACTTAAAGAAAGAAAAGCAAAAAATACGAAACAAAACAAAATAAAACGAACCAAAATGCGACTCACTGGCCAACGCGTTACAGTTTGGCGTGGATCCGTTCTGTAGATCCGAATCTGTTTTCATTATTGATAAGATCATTATCAAGTCTCCAGCGATATACGAACATTGTGAAGTCATTTTCATGCCTTTTCAACTATTTAGAAAGGAATGCATTTTCATAGAACATTATAACTTTTGAAGTGATAGTAATATTGACTTTTTGATGTGTCACATGCTGCATTATAAAATTCACAAAAAGAACAAACTTTTTTCTGTCCATTCCAAGCGTGGCTCACCCTGACAGCTAAATTATCTTTTTCCCATTCATTACCTGACATAAAGGGCAGATCGAGGATTCTGGGGTTGTCTATGTTCCCCCTGATTGCCCTCCAAGGTTTCCTGATCTAATATCATATGGAGCAGACACAGGAATTGTATCTACCATGCTGTTCCTCTTGCGTGCACATCCTCCAAGGACATTGCGGATTTCCAGACCGATGCCAGAAGTGTGCTCAGCGTGTGCCACAAACCTGATTGTAGCGTGGTTTCAAAGTAGTTTTCCAGACTGATGCCAGAAGTGTGCTCAGCGTGTGCCACACACCTGATTGTAGCGTGGTTTCAAAGTAGTTTTCCAGACTGATGCCAGAAGTGTGCTCAGCGTGTGCCACAAACCTGATTGTAGCGTGGTTTCAAAGTAGTTTTCCAGACTGATGCCAGAAGTGTGCTCAGCGTGTGCCACACACCTGATTGTAGCATGGTTTCAAAGTAGTTTTCCAGACTGATGCCAGAAGTGTGCTCAGCGTGTGCCACAAACCTGATTGTAGCGTGGTTTCAAAGTAGTTTTCCAGACTGATGCCAGAAGTGTGCTCAGCGTGTGCCACAAACCTGATTGTAGCGTGGTTTCAAAGTAGTTTTCCAGACTGGTGCCAGAAGTGTGCTCAGCGTGTGCCACAAACCTGATTGTAGCGTGGTTTCAAAGTAGTTTTCCAGACTGATGCCAGAAGTGTGCTCAGCGTGTGCCACAAACCTGATTGTAGCGTGGTTTCAAAGTAGTTTTCCAGACCGATGCCAGAAGTGTGCTCAGCGTGTGCCACAAACCTGATTGTAGCGTGGTTTCAAAGTAGTTTTCCAGACCGATGCCAGAAGTGTGCTCAGCGTGTGCCACAAACCTGATTGTAGCGTGGTTTCAAAGTAGTTTTCCAGACTGATGCCAGAAGTGTGCTCAGCGTGTGCCACAAACCTGATTGTAGCGTGGTTTCAAAGAAGTTTTCCAGACTGATGCCAGAAGTGTGCTCAGCGTGTGCCACAAACCTGATTGTAGCGTGGTTTCAAAGTAGTTTTCCAGACTGATGCCAGAAGTGTGCTCAGCGTGTGCCACAAACCTGATTGTAGCGTGGTTTCAAAGTAGTTTTCCAGACTGATGCCAGAAGTGTGCTCAGCGTGTGCCACAAACCTGATTGTAGCGTGGTTTCAAAGTAGTTTTCCAGACTGATGCCAGAAGTGTGCTCAGCGTGTGCCACAAACCTGATTGTAGCGTGGTTTCAAAGTAGTTTTCCAGACTGATGCCAGAAGTGTGCTCAGCGTGTGCCACAAACCTGATTGTAGCGTGGTTTTCAAAGTAGTTTTCCAGACTGATGCCGAAGTGGCTCAGTGTGCCACAAACCTGATTGTAGCGTGGACTGTGCAGAAGTGTGCTCAGCGTGTGCCACAAACCTGATTGTACGTGGACTGATGCCAGAAGTGTGCTCAGCGTGTGCCACAAACCTGATTGTAGCGTCGTTTCAAAGTAAGGTGACTTCAGTCGCTCACTGAAGCAAGAATGCAAAGTGAGATTACTGCACCGTCAAACGAATGAAAACAAATAAGTTTCAAAAGTTGTTTGCCCGATTCGCCTGGTGGTTCGGTAATTTCACTTTCGACTGGTAGTTCGGTAATTTCACTTTCGCCTGGTAGTTCGGTAATTTAACTTTCGCCTGGTAGTTCGGTAATTTCACTTTAGTTTTTTTTTCTGATCACAATGACTCCGGCGCTTTATTCAAAAACATCGTCCGTGACATAGAATATACAAATCGTCCCTGGGTAAGATCATTGGGATTTTGAGACACGTACCTGAAAATGCCAGGATCGTGACATAGAATATAAAAATCGTGCCTGGGTAAGATCATTGGGATTTGAGACACGTACCTGACAATGCCAGGATCGTGACATAGAATATACAAATCGTCCCTGGGTAAGATCATTGGGATTTTGAGACACGTACCTGACAATGCCAGGATCGTGACATAGAATATACAAATCGTCCCTGGGTAAGATCATTGGATTTTGAGACACGTAACCTGACAATGCCAGGATCGTGACATAGAATATACAAATCGTCCCTGGGTAAGATCATTGGGATTTTGAGACACGTACCTGACAATGCCAGGATCGTGACATAGAATATACAAATCGTCCCTCGGTAAGATCATTGGGATTTTCAGACACGTACCTGAAAATGCCAGGATCGTGACATAGAATATACAAATCGTCCCTCGGTAAGAACATTGGGATTTTGAGACACGTACCTCACAATGCCAGGATCGTGACATAGAATATACAAATCGTCCCTCGGTAAGATCATTGGATTTTGAGACACGTACCTGAAAATGCCAGGATCGTGACATAGAATATACAAACCGTCCCTCGGTAAGATCATTGGGATTTTGAGACACGTGCCTGACAATGCCAGGATCGTGACATAGAATATACAAATCGTCCCTCGGTAATATCATTGGGATTTTGAGACACGTACCTGACAATGACAGGATCGTGACATAGAATATACAAATCGTAGATCGGTAAGATCATTGGGATTTTGAGACACGTACCTGACAATGCCAGGATCGTGACATAGCATATACAAATCGTCCCTCGGTAAGATCATTGGATTTTGAGACACGTGCCTGACAATGTCAGGATCGTGACATAGAATATACAAATCGTCCCTCGGTAAGATCATTGGGATTTTGAGACACGTACGTACCTGACAATGCCAGGATCGTGACATAGAATATACAAATCGTCCCTCGTAAGATCATTGGGATTTTGAGGACACGTACCTGAAAATGCCAGGATCGTGACATAGAATATACAAATCGTCCCTCGGTAAGATCATTGTGATTTTGAGACACGTGCCTGACAATGCCAGGATCGTGACATAGAATATACAAATCGTCCCTCGGTAAGATCATTGGATTTTGAGACACGTACCTGAAAATGCCAGGATCGTGACATAGAATATACAAATCGTCCCTCGGTAAGATCATTGTGATTTTCAGACACGTACCTGAAAAGGTCAGGATCGTGACATAGAATATACAAATCGTCCCTCGGTAAGATCATTGGGATTTTGAGGACACGTACCTGACAAAGCCAGGATCGTGACATAGAATATACAAATCGTCCCTCGGTAAGATCATTGGGATTTTGAGACACGTACCTGAAAATGCCAGGATCGTGACATAGAATAAACAAATCGTCCCTCGGTAAGATCATTGGGATTTTGAGACACGTACCTGACAATGCCAGGATCGTGACATAGAATATACAAATCGTCCCTCGGTAAGATCATTGGGATTTTGAGACACGTACCTGACAATGCCAGGATCGTGACATAGAATATACAAATCGTCCCTCGGTAAGATCATTGGGATTTTGAGACACGTACCTGACAATGCCAGGATCGTGACATAGAATATACAAATCGTCCCTCGGTAAGATCATTGGGATTTTGAGACACGTGCCTGACAATGCCAGTATCGTGACATAGAATATACAAATCGTCCCTCGGTAAGATCATTGGGATTTTGAGACACGTACCTGACAATGCCAGGATCGTGACATAGAATATACAAAATCGTCCCTGGGTAAGATCATTGGGATTTTGAGACACGTGCCTGACAATGCCAGGATCGTGACATAGAATATACAAATCGTCCGTCGGTAAGATCATTGGGATTTTGAGACACGTACCTGACAATGCCAGGATCGTGACATAGAATATACAAATCGTCCCTCGGTAAGATCATTGGGATTTTGAGACACGTACCTGACAATGCCAGGATCGTGACATAGAATATACAAATCATCCTCGGTAAGATCATTGGGATTTTGAGACACGTACCTCACAATGCCAGGATCGTGACAGAATATACAAATCGTCCCTGGGTAAGATCATTGGGATTTTGAGACCGTACCTGACAATGCCAGGATCGTGACATAGAATATACAAGTCGTCCCTCGGTAAGATCATTGGGATTTTGAGACACGTGCCTGACAATGCCAGGATCGTGACATAGAATATACAAATCGTCCCTCGGAAAGATCATTGGGATATTGAGACACGTACCTGACAATGCCAGGATCGTGACATAGAATATACAAATCGTCCCTGGGTAAGATCATTGGGATTTTGAGACACGTGCCTGACAATGCCAGGATCGTGACATAGAATATACAAATCGTCCCTGGGTAAGATCATTGGGATTTTGAGACACGTACTGACAATGCCAGGACCGTGACTAGAATATACAAATCGTCCCTGGGTAAGATCATTGGGATTTTGAGACACGTGCCTGACAATGCCAGGATCGTGACATAGAATATACAAATCGTCCCTCGGAAAGATCATTGGGATTTTGAGACACGTACCTGACAATGCCAGGATCGTGACATAGAATATACAAATCGTCCCTGGGTAAGATCATTGGGATTTTTGAGACACTTACCTGACAATGCCAGGATCGTGACATAGAATATACAAATCGTCCCTCGGTAAGATCATTGGGATTTTGAGACACGTACCTGACAATGCCAGGATCGTGACATAGAATACAAATCGTCCCTCGGTAGATCATTGGGATTTTGAAACACGTGCCTGATAATGCCAGGATCGTGACATAGAATATACAAATCGTCCCTCGGTAAGATCATTGGGATTTGAGACACGTGCCTGACAATGCCAGGAGCGATAGAAGCTGAACATTCACACAAGGTGGCCGAAAGAAAAAAAGATTTTGGTAGGTAGCCAGCAACAATAGCAGTAAACCTTTACCACACACCACACACACACACACACACACACACACACACACCACACACACACACACACACACGCGCGCGCGCGCGCGCGCTCGCGCGCGCAAGCGCAAGCGCACACGCACGCACGCACGCACGCACGCACGCACGCACACACACAAGTGCACGCAAACGCACGCACGTACGACAGCACGCATACGCGTGTGCATGCACGCACGCATTAGCATGCGCGCGCGCGCACACACACACACACACACATACACACACTTACACACAGCACACGCACTCACATACACAGCACACACACACCCACACACACACACACACACACACACACACACACACACACACACACACACACACACACATTCAGAGAGAGAGACACAGAGAGAGAGAGGAGAGAGAGATGAGAGAGAGAGAGAGAGAGAGAGAGAGAGGAGAGAGGGGAGAGAGAGAGAGAGAGAGAGAGAGAGAGAGATAGAGAGAGAGAGAGAGAGAGAGAGAGACAGACAGACAGACAGACAGACAGACAGACAGACAGACAGACAGACAGAATATACCCGTCACAGGTGATAATTTGGAACTATATTGAGTGCAAAATTGTTTTCCCTCTCTAAGACAATTGATTTCTGCTTTCTCGCCATCCCCACTTCATCTCTATCCCTCCCTTTTTTTTCCTTCAGACCTCCAGTCGACAGGGATAATGCCTCAGCTTTAGCACCAAGTCCAAGCACTAAGTTATAAATAGTTTGCGTCCTCAGGGGCTGACACTGTCAAAAGCTGTCTGGGATGCTTGAGATACGAAGAAAGCTCATAGCTACCAGGGAAGTGTACAGGTCAATGACAGTCAGCAGCTATTTTTAAACGAACAGTCTGTCAGGACAGTTTTGCTCTTATTCAAAGGACGTCACTTGCATATTTGGGATTTCATATGCGCAGCAGGTGCTTGGTCCAAAGGTTAACATCGAGGTGCCGAGGGTTGGGAGATCGTGGGTTCAAGCTCCCTCAGAAGCTTTTCTTTGTGGGGTTTTTCAATCGTAGCGAACTCCTTCCTCGAGGAGAGTGGGCTACAGGGAAAGCAGAGAGCTGGAACCCCGTCTGTCAAGTTTCATTCACTTCATGGGCGAGTCTCTGATGCTGTTACTCGTTTTTTCTTCTTTCTAACGCTGCAGGTATCAGTTTATTTAACGCCTGGGATATTTTGTAACGGGATGAATAGAGTAAAACACTGCCGTGTTGTTTCAGAGCACTGTGTGCCTGTCCATGTGTGTGCTTGTGTGTGTGTGTGCTTGTGTGTGTGTGTGTGTAGAAGTGCCTGTTCTGTGTGTGTGTAGCGCGCGCGCGCGCGCGCGCGCGCGTGTGTGTGTGTGTGTGTGTGTGTGGTGTGTGATTTTTGGGCTTGTGTGAGCACACACACACACACACACACACACACACACACACACGTACCCCCTTCTTTCGTGCGTTACACACATGTGTTTTTCTCATGTGATTACCGACTTCAGCCTTTCTTGTGCACTATTCATCCTTTCCATTGCTGTTTGCTCTATGCATTTTTTCTTGCTCTTCTTTAGAGTAAATTATACCTGTTTTCTTTTTTCGTGCCCCGCATCTTTGGACTTCCTCAGCGCGCTTTGTATTTTCTCTGTTTATCTGTACGACTGTGCATTATGATTATTCTTCCATTTTGTGTCTTTGTATTTTCTCTGTTTATCTGTACGACTGTGCATTGTGATTATTCTTCCATTTTGTGTCTTTGTATTTTCTCTGTTTATCTGTACGACTGTGCATTATGATTATTCTTCCATTTTGTGTCTTTGTATTTTCTCTGTTTATCTGTACGACTGTGCATTATGATTATTCTTCCATTTTGTGTCTTTGTATTTTCTCTGTTTATCTGTACGACTGTGCATTATGATTATTCTTCCATTTTGTGTCTTTGTATTTTCTCTGTTTATCTGTACGACTGTGCATTATGATTATTCTCCATTTTGTGTCTTTGCCCTTCCTTCTTGTGATCTAGGTATCTTTGCCTTTCTCTGAAGCACTGTTGTTGTTGCTGTTGTTGTTGTTGTTTCTTTTTTTGTGCACAATGTGTTCTAATCCTTCTTGTATAGACTGCTCAAGTCGTATTGTGTGCTCTATGTATGCTAGCCCACCCTTTGTGTGCTGTGTCGTGCCTTTCACCTTTGTCTGCTCTCTCGGACAGCTCTCTGCCAGTGGGTCAATCAGAGTTGTGATGATTGAAAAGAAACCAGGTCAGCAGAGAATAACTCCCCTGCTGGTCGCAAAGATGAAATATTGGACAAGAATTTCTTCAGCGCCGGTAAATAAATCACTCTATTTCTGCCACTCCCCGTGGCTCGGACCTCCGCTCCTTCTCCCCCCCCCCCCCCCCTCCCCCCCCCCCGGGCCCTCCCCCGGGGGGGGGGTCACATCGCCCCGGGAGGGGGGGGGATTCGGGAATGATCCACTGAAGTTCACCGGCTGAATTATTCCGTGCCATTTTCATTCCACGCCAAATATGTCAAATCATTGACAGTGTCGATCGTCGTCACCGCCT
>CM031599.1:97532697-97535197 GCA_018398815.1 Conus ventricosus
AAAAACGTTTAAAATCATAAGCGTACTGCAATAAAGCAAAACTAAAAATTAGTTTTGTCGTTTGGAGATAGAAATATAAAACAAGTGCAGAGCAAATAAACGTCATGCATCAATTGCGTCATTTTCTCAATGAAAATGACCCGAGCTTATGAATGAACGTCACACACATAACACACACACACACACAACTCACACACACACACACACACCAACACCACCACACACACACACACACACACACACACACACACACACACACCACATGCAAGCACGCACATATACGCACACACACACACACACACACATGCACGCACGCCATTACGCCACACGCACACACACACACACACCCCACACACACACACAACACACACACAACACACACAACAACACACCCCTCACGCACGCACGCACGCACGCAGCACGCATGCACGCACATATACGCCACCCCCACCACCCACCCACCCACCCCCACACCCACACACACACACACACACACACACACACCCCACACCACAAAACACACACACACACACCGAATGCACATGTAGTTTTCTTGTTTCATCATTAGAGTTTGTTTTGTTTGGTTGTTTTTAGGTTGATGGGGTGGCGTCTTTTTTCGGTCTAACATCACCTAGAGCAGATAGAAGTTAAATTTGAAAACTAACACGAATGCACGCTGGACATATCTGCAAACACACACGTATGCCCCCCCCCCCCCCCCCCCCCCACCCCCACCCCATACACACACACACACACACACACACGCTTCTCTTTTCGAAATTGATTTTCATGATGACTGACAAAATCGCCATCGCATGTTTGATCGGATGCTGTGTAATTTCAACCCAACACATGTACTCTGTGTGTGTGTGTGTGTGGGGTGTGTGTGTGTGTGGGGTGTGGGGTGTGTGGGGGGTGTTTTGTGTGTGTGTGTGTGTGTGTGTTTATGTGCATGAACAAAACACAATTCCCAAAGACTTTTACTCTGCTTTCCCTTTTATTTGACGTGACCCAAAAGATATTCATCCTCTGTCTCTGTCCCCACCTTCTCTCTCTCTCCCGTGCGCGCGCGCGCGGGGCGCGGGCGTGTGTGTGTGTGTGTGTGCACGTGCGCGTGCGTGCGTGCGTGCGTGCGTTTCGTGCATGCGTGCGTGCATGCGTGCGTGCGTGCGTGCGTGCGTGGGTGCGCGCGCGCGCGTGTGTGTGTGTGTGTGTGTGTGTGTGTGTTGTGTGTGTGTGTGTGTAAACGGATATAAGCGAACAAATGAACTATTTCTATAGACTTGTAACTCGTTAAGCCCCAGGGCTCAACAGCATACTGTAACAACGGACTTTACTTGACAATCAAACAATCCAAAAAAAATATCGACACATTCATGTTTCCTAAAGCCCACATCGCTTAAAAATATGAGTTTACTTTCTGTTTTGCTCGCCAAACATAATCATCTAATGCGGTGTCAAAAGCCATCGTAGCACTGAATGCGGAACGAAGATATTCATAGCTGTTATCGACTTCCACTTCCCTCCTTGTAATATCACTCTTCAGCTCTAGATAAATGAGCCCCCTTTCTTAAGCAATTATTTAGGTTTGTCAAGTTTACTGTTAAATTTAAAGTGTCGGACTTTCGTACGTTGTTTAGCTGATTTTGGAGACCACTGAGTGTAGATGGAAACAGAACAATGTCATCCGCAAATGATAGAAGAAACATTTCTTTTAATCCAAGTAAAAATGTAATCCATGTTTTCCATTTTCGGTTACATTTTGAGCTACTTCAGTTATTAACAAAGAAAACAATGCAGGTGACACCAGACAGCCCTGTATTAACCAATGAAGGACAATAACGAACAAATCAGACACTTGTGGGCCCTAGCGGACATAGTATGTATTGTTTTAGCTTTGTAGATTGGGATAAATGGAGGGGTGGGAATGAAGCTATGTTCTTGAAGGAATGAAAACAACGAATACTTGATTGCTATATGCATGACTTGAATGCAAACATTTCTCAGAGCGAGCGTTTTTTTTCAACGTACAGATCATTCAAAACTAAATTCCACACAGAATAGTTTATGTCAGTAATCACAATTAGTAAATTCAGGTATGCTCTTTCGGAGATTTCGTTTGGGAATATGCGATTTAAGAATAAATCACAGATATGACGAACAACCAAAACACTGCCCATTTTGTATTAATATTCAAAGCAAATTCCATTTCTTGTTTGTAATTTATAAAACACTCATGTTTGCGAGATCAACAACAACAACAACAAAATCAAGATTCTATTCCTATCCAAATGGTGACTGTTTAGCTTACTGATGCAATCTGAAAACATGTGTATCTTAAACAGTAAACAAGTGGGGTAACTTTTGCTCCCATAAGAAAACCTAACACAGAGTAACTTTTATTCAAGACTGGCGCAGCCTTTTAAACTTGAATTAAGTCAGACAAATACATAGACGAACAATCTAATAGTGGGGGAAAAACATGCGCAGGCCAACAACT
>CM031599.1:97537697-97547697 GCA_018398815.1 Conus ventricosus
CATCACCAAGGGTTCAAAAAGAATCCAACAGCACCCCAAAGCAGCCAGCAAAGGGTAGTAAAATGGAACAAAAGGAAAGTGTGGAGAGGAAAAAAGTGCTTAAAAACTAAAAGCATTATGCAAACAGTATAAAATGTAGGGGACAATCTTTGAGCCTATGCTTGAGGATCCATTCAAGGATGCAAGGGAGATCAAAAGATATGGAACAGTGTGAGTGGTCAGCTCTGCTGTTCAATAACCCAAGCATTGCGAGTGGCTAAGAATTGTACAGAACAAAACTTTACTTGGATCTCCTAAGAGATGCAATCTCCCACTGATTGACCAAACATTATACTGCTGAACAATTAAATTGTGGGAGAAAACAAGTGCAGGTTAACAATTCTTCAGTCATTATAGTAATGACTTGGCAAAGATTTGAATTTAAAAAAAAAAGGAAGAAAAAATGGGGGAAATATATTATATATATGAGAAACCCTTCACTAGCTGCCTGAGGGAACCATTGTACTCCCTTTGAAGGCACATCTATTTGTATTGCCTGCTCCTAGGCCTTTCGTCCGCTGGATCGGACTCATCAGGGAGACACGGCTGATTGTGTCTGTGCTCTTGGTGTCAAATGTAGACACACCAAAGTCCATAATTCTGTGGTGTTCTCATCACCAAGGGTTCAAAAAAGAATCCAACAGCACCCCAAAGCAGCCAGCAAAGGGTAGTAAAATGGAACAAAAGGAAAGTGTGGAGAGGAAAAAGTGCTTAAAAACTAAAAAGCATTATGCAAACAGTATAAAATGTATGAAACAGTATGAAAATGTCCCTTGAGGAAGACCAAAAGTGGTCGAAACATTGGGAACGATTTTACGTGATTGTTGTTAATTTATATATATATATATATATATATATATTATATTTATATATATATATATATATATATATAAGTTTAAACAAGGTTTTTAAAATGGAAAAAGTAAAAACGACAAAATTGTTTCGAGCGGGATGCTCTCCTCAGGTTGTACAATCAGGGCACGCCACAGTATTATATAGTGTGTTGTGTGGGTGGGTGAGCTCTGCGTGTGTGGCACGTGGCCTGTAGATTTTTTTTTTTTTTTTTTTTTTTTTTTTTTTTTTTTGGGGGGGGGGGGGGGGGGGGGGGGCGCGTTCAGGGGAGACGTGCCAAGGAATGGTGCATTGACAAAGATTTCCATTTTATGCCTGCAATTGTTTACCATTTCTACTTTAGAGTTCAGGGATGCTAGATGGGGTTTACATAATATCAGCCACTTTTCTGTAGTACATAAGTTGCATTTTTTAGAAATGTTGTTGTATGGTGTTGCTCTTTTTATAATTTTCCATGATATGTTGTAATCTATTTTCTTATCTTTAAGCTTCCAAATATGTTTACTTAATTCTGTTTGGTTTTTATATTTTTCATTTTTGAAGGACTGTTTATGGTTTGCATATCTGGTTTTAAAGTGGTTTGCTGTAATCCCTATGTATGTTTCTTTATCACTGTCTGTTGTTACCGTAGCTTGGTACACATGTTGTTGTAGAGGCATTTGTTATTCAGAGGGCACTGGTCTTTTTTTGTGCAATTACAAGATTTCCTTTCGTCACCCTCTTTGGTTGTATTATTTTTGGTTTTATTGGAAGAATCAATTATATTTTTAAGGTTGGGCATACATGAGTACGATAGTTTGACGGTGTTTTTATTGAATATTTTAGATAGTACATGTTCTTTTGGGAATGATGTTTTAAGGATTCTGAGGAATTCTTTTCCTACGTTAGTTTTTGTTCCTCCATCAAATGGAGGGTTATACCATATAATTTTTCTTTTCCTGTTTTTCTTATTGCTGTTCATGTTATTATCTGGGTTATATTGTAATTTGTAGTTGTAGCCACTTTTTTTCAGCGCCTCTTGGTATTCGGCTGCTGCACTGTTAAATTCTTTCTCATTGCATGATAGTTTAGATAATCTTTTGTTTATACCATTAGGGTACTGGTGGCGTGCCCTGATTGTACAACCTGAGGAGAGCATCCCGCTCGAAACAATTTTGTCGTTTTTACTTTTTCCATTTTAAACCTTGTTTTAAACTGGTATGTCGCTCCTGCTTGGTTGAGCACTTTTGGAATTCTGAGTGGCGTTTTGGCTCTAACTTTATATATATATTATATATATACTCCTGAACAATTAAACAGTGGGAGGGAAAAACAAGTGCAAGTTAACAATTCCTCAGTCATTACAGCAATGACTTGACAAAGATTTTAATTTAAAAAAAAAAAAAAGAAAAAAAAAAAGAAAATGGGGGGAATATATTATAAATATGAGAAACCCTTCGCTAGCTGTTGAGGGAACCATCGTACTCTCCTTCAAAGACAGATCTATTTGTATCGCCTGCTCCTAGGCCTTTCGTCCGCTGGATCGGACTCATCAGGGAGACACGGCTGATTGTGTCTGTGCTCCTGGTGTCAAATAGAGACACACCAAAACCCATAATTCTGTGGTGTTCTTCATCACCAAGGGTTCAAAAAGAATCCAACAGCACCCCAAAGTAGCCCGCGAAGGGTAGTAAATGGAACAATAGGAAAGCGTGGAGAGGAAAAAAGTTGCTGAAAAACTAAAAGCATTATGCAAACAGTATAAAATGTAGGGGACAATCTTTGAGCCTATGCTTGAGGATCCATTCAAGGATGCAAGGGAGATCAAAAGATATGGAACAGTGTGAGTGGTCAGCTCTGCTGTTCAATAACCAAGCATTGTGAGTGGCTAAGAATTGTACAGAACAACCTTTACTTGGATCTCTAAGAGATGCAGTCTCCCACCAATTGACCAAACATTATACTCCTGAACAATTAACAGTGGGAGAAAACAAGTGCAAGTTAACAATTCCTCAGTCATTACAGCAATGACTTGACAAAGATTTTAATTTAAAAAAAAAAAAAAAAGAAAAAAAAAAAAAAATATATATATATATATTATATATATATATATATATATATATTATATATTATATATATATATATATATATAACACGTCATGTCGAAAAGGAAACACACACAGATGTACACACATGCACGCCACACGTTTGAGCACGAGAAAGAGAGAGAGAGAGAGAGAGGAGAGAGAGAGAGAGAGAATGAGACAGACAGACAGACAGACAGAAACAGAGACAGAGAGGGAACGCCAATCCGTCACAGTGGGGCGTCCATCAACTTCTTCACACTCAAGTTCTTAAAACAGATACATCTTCTTTGAGGAACGATGGAGCTGAGGCAGGCTGATTATGTGCACGCGAGATGCCGCTGGCAACGGGGATGCATGCAGATTTCACGTGGCTCGTACTTTCAATGCCTTCCGGCCTCTTCCGACCCCCACCCCCACCCCCCACCCCCTGTATCCCCCACCCACCCAACTCCTTCCCAATCTCACCCCTAAGAGCCACAAGGATGCGTCTTTCTCGTGCATTACAGACGGCTTTTCCGTTCTGTCTGCTTCAATGGTCAAAAGTTATTTATGGCTAGCTGTTGCGACTTGAAGCCTAAACTGATTCCATCATCCGAAAATTACAAAAAAGGGGGTGGTGGTGGTGGTTGCGGAATGGATGGGTGGAGAGTCTGTGGGAAAGTGTGTGTGTGTGTGTGTGTGGGGGGGGGGGGGTGGGGGGGGGGGGGGGAGGGGGGGGGGGGTTACCAAGGCAGGCCTGAATTAACTACATGACGGGGGCGTGTCACTGGTTCCAAAGTCCATTGGTCCCAAGGTTCGTTGGTACCAAAGTTCATTGGTCCCTGTTTCCTTCTGCTATACAGAGCAATTGTACATCAGAAATGGAGTCGACTGTCAAGCGCCAGTCTTCTGCACCAAAGATTGTCCCAGTCCAGTCAGTGACGAGTAACCAATATGGAGGTAAATTCTTTGCATTTTGTTCACTCCGAGTGTATGTGTGAGGAACAAGATAAACTACTCAAGAAACAATCTTTTTCAGAGCAATTTTCTTTGTCTCTATGTCAGAAAGTGGCACACTTTGCTTTATTTTTTTTATTTATTTTTGGAGGGGGGGGGGGGGTTTGCTTTGTACAACTGGTATGTTTTGCTTCGTTATTTTTGCAAGATTTTACCTGAGATCAGTCAAAACTTGTCTGTCTCGTGCACAATTTAACTTTGTGTCTTTTGTGGACAAAAATGTTATCAGAAAATGAGTTTTATATTGTGTGGTAAAACCATTAATTTCAGTATACTTTCAGGCATCTGTTTATGCAAATTTTCTTGGACTCTGATTCTTTCAGGCAACTACACTTGCTGTAATGGCGGAGCAGTCCTGGGCCTTTGCTTCTGCACCTGTGCTTATTGACCTGTGCAAAAGCCTGGCATCAGACCCAGAGGCGCTGAACCAATTGTCTGTAGATCGTACCTCTGCGTCCATCAAGATGAGATACGGGTTGGGGAAATCCTTCACCAACAGAACAGTGGAGATGATGAAGACTTCCCATTTCTCCTTGAACATAGATGAAAGTACAAACTCTGGTGCTCAGCGTGTGTTGACTATGTTGGTCAATATCTTTGATGAAAGTGTGGGCAGGGTGCTGATGCAGCACTTTGGCTCTGTTAGTCTAACAAGGGTAGACACAGCAAATGTTTTTGATGTTCTCGATGGCTTGTTCAAGAACCATGAGCTTCCGTGGGATCACTGCATGTCCATCTTAATGGATTCATGTGCGGTCATGCGGGGGTCCAAAAATGGCCTGGAGCAACAGATCCGAAGCACCTTGCAAAACATTTACTAGACATTGATGGAGATGTGTGTCACTATGTACACAATGCCACAAAAAAAAAATTCTGCAACCCATTTGCAGGTTAGGTGGAGAACATGCTGACCGACATCTTCAATGAATTCCAGTGGAGCTCGGGGAACAGAGATATTTTGGAGGAAATCTCATTTGTTCTTAATGAGAAGTATACCACACCCATCATTTTGCCTCTCACCGAAGGCTGTCCTGCCTTGATGCTACACAAAGCTGTCTTCTTCACTTTCATGTCCTCACTGTGTATGTGTTTGACTTCCTCCAGAGTAGTGACAGACCAACATACCAGGACGTCATGGAGGGACTCTGCAAGGATATCAGCAGGGAAGGCAGAAGGCGACTGGAAGAGTTGCATCAGACACTCAAGAAAAACTCTGTCACAGGTGAAGGCAGGCAGAGAAGAGACAGATTGGTGAACTTTATTTTATTCCATCGGAAATGGACCAGGATGGTTCTTGGTGTATACCCGTCTGTTCTTCCTCTGCTCAAGGAATATGTTTCTCTGTTCCAGGGCGCATCTCCCCTGGTTCACCTCTTGCATGACAAGCAAGTAGCCCTCTTCAAAAACTTCTTGTCATTGTTTCTGAAGGGTAGGGCATACAACAAGAGGAGTCCACAGAAAGTGAAAGGTCCTAAGGAACTTCCTCTTGATGACAAAGAACTGCACCTGGGGGATGATGCCATGTTAGCTGGACGGATTGCTAATTCCATCCTTTCAGCATGTCACCCTTCCAATAAGCAGGCCATCGAATTCAGAGAGCAGCTTAGAGAAGCCTACGTGCAGTATGCCCAGTACTACTTAATAATAATAATAATAATAATAATAATAATAATAATAATAATAATAATAATAACAATAATAATAATAATAATTAATAATAATAATAATAATAATAATAATAACAGCAACAATATTGATGAAGATGGCAATGATAATGACAATAATAATAATGATAATAATATTAATGATAGCATAATAATGATAATAGTAGTATGATAATGGTGATGACGATGATGATGATGATGATGATGATGATGATGATGATGACAATGATGATGATGATGATGATGATGATGATGATGATGATGATGATGATGGTAACAATGAAATGGGGACAGAGAAGATAGGAAGAACAAAGAGGAAATACATAAGTAACTGTAGTAATAACCATACTCATTATAATAAAATAGTTACAATAAAAATACAGGAATGTGGAAATAATAATGGACTGAAATATAAGAATTGTAGTGATGCGTAATGATGATATTAACAAGAATTTTACATATAATAGGTGTTACTGTTTTGATTGTAATAAGAGCAGTGATAATGATGATAATACTACAAATGCTGATGTCGGTAACAACAGCAATCCTAATAATAGGCATCATCACCATCACATCATCATCATCACCATTGTCATCATCTTAATAGTGTTAATGATAATGATAATAGCCATGATGATACTAATATTACTAATGAAAATCATGCTACTAATAATGTGTGTGTGTGTGTGTGTGTGTGTGTGTGTGTGTGTGTGTGTGTGGTGTGTGTGTGTAACTACTACTACTTTTGCTCTGCTATTACCTCTGCTGCTAGTGCTACTACTACTACTACTACTACTACTACTACTACTACTACTACTACTACTACTACTACTACTACTACTACTACTGATGATGATGATGATGTTGTTTATGATGATGATGACGATGATGATGATGATTATGATAGGCATAAAACTAGTAATGATAAGACAAAAATAATTATGAAGAATAAAGCAGAATTTTAGAATGGTCTATTGAAAAAAAAGCTCAATCTACTCCCAGCTTTCGCGTTACTTAACAACACGTTGTGTACTATTTCTGTTCATGTCAGTTGTAAACAGGAACAATCCATCGGATTTCTGTAGTCCCCAGGCAATGGCTCGGACTGGCCATTGACACTGATGGGGCCTCCAGCACGCAATGGCTCGGACTGGCCATTGACACTGATGGGGCCTCCAGCACGCACAAGAAACACATTTTCGGAACGAGGGGGATCTTGCCAAGGGTCATTTGCCTTGTCTGTTGATGTTGGTGCAATGGACTATGTGACAGCTGGATCTTGCCAAGGGACACTTGCCTTGTCTGTTGATGTTGGTGCAATGGACTATGTGACAGCTGGATCTTGCCAAGGGACACTTGCTTGTCTGTTGATGTTGGTGCAATGGACTATGTGACAGCTGGATCTTGCCAAGGGACACTTGCCTTGTCTGTTGATGTTGGTGCAATGGACTATGTGACAGCTGGATCTTGCCAAGGGACACTTGCCTTGTCTGTTGATGTTGGCGCAATGGACCAGGTGACCGCTGCCAACTCGATGGAAGCGGACCTTATTTCTGGAACCAGTTCTGTGTCAGCTCGTGAACAAGCCCTCACAACAGACCAGGGTGAGTTCCAGTGGGTCGATGCAGTGCAGAATATAGCAACGCAATAGTCTCCACAAAAACGAATAACAAAGCTAAATCTGTGTGATTTTGTTTTGGTCAAACAGTGGGAGACCGCATGTCTCAGGAGTTGCAAGTAAAGGCTGTTCTGCACAATCCGTAGCTGCTGTCAGCACTTACGTGACTCGCAATGCTTGGGTTATTAAACAGTAGAGTTGACCGCTCCGACTGATTACACCTTTTGATCTTCCTTGTATCCTTGTATTACTGAACCCCCCAACATAAGCTCCCCTACATTTTATACTGTTTATATAATGATTTTAGTTCGTCAGCAACTTGATTCCTTACCACATTTTCTTTTCGTGGCACTCTCCAACCCTTCGCTGGCTGCTTTGGGGTGCTGTTGGATTCCGTGTTCTAACCCTTAGTGGCAAAATTACCACAGAATTAGACTGTGGTATGTCTCCATTTGATGCCAAAGAGAGCACAGATACAAATAGCCGCGCCTCCCTGACGAGTCTGATTTAGCAGACGAAAGGCCTCGGAGCATGGTTTTGTATTCGGTATGGCTTACAATGGTCCCCAGATACTGCTGGTGAAGGATTTTATGTTTATGATATATATTTCCTTCATTTTCGTTTCACTTGACCCCTTCCCACCCCCTTTAGTTAAAAGAAAAAACTGTTGCCAAGTCATTAACGTACAGACAGAATCATTGTTAACCTGCACTTGGTTCACCCCACGACAAAACAATCATTACAATTGTAACGTTGTTACATATTGAATAAATAATGTTGAATTAGCATTTCCGAATGTAAGTGAACAATTCCATAGCCTACTAGCCATAGGAGTAGGTAACTGTCAGAAATTCCATAGCCTACTAGCCATAGGAGTAGATAACTGTCAGAAATTCCATTGCCTGTTAGCCACAGCAGTAGGTACCTGCCAGAAATTCCATAGCCTGTTAGCCACAGGAGTAGGTACCTGTCAGAAATTCCATTGCCTGTTAGCCATAGGAGTAGGTAACAGTCAGAAATTCCATTGCCTGTTAGCCACAGGAGTAGGTAACTGTCAGAAATTCCATTGCCTCTTAGCCATAGCTGTAGGTAACTGTCAGAAATTCCATAGCCACAACAGTATGCAACTGTCATAAATTCATAGCCTGTTAGCCATAGCAGTAGGTAACTGTTAGAAACTTCATAGCTCGTTAGCCTTCCATACCCTGTTAGCCATAGGAATAGGTAACTATCAGAAATTTCACAGCCTGTTAGCCATAGGAATAGGTAACTATCAGACATTTCACAGCATGTTAGCCATAGGAATAGGTAACTATCAGAAATTTCACAGCCTGTTAGCCATAGGAATAGGTAACTATCAGACATTTCACAGCATGTTAGCCATAGGAATAGGTAACTGTCAGAAAATTCACAGCCTGTTAGCCGTAGCAGTAGGTAACTGTCAGAAATTTCACAGCTTGTTAGCCATAGGAATAGGTAACTGTCAAAAATATCACAGCCTGTTAGCCGTAGCAGCAGGTAACTGTCAGAAATTGCACAGCCTGTTAGCCATAGGAATAGGTGACTGTCAGAAATTTCACAGCCTGTTAGCCGTAGCAGTAGGTAACTGTCAGAAATTTCACAGCCTGTTAGCCGTAGCAGTAGGTAACTATCAGAAATTCCACAGCCTGTTAGCCGTAGCAGTAGGTAACTATCAGAAATTCCACAGCCTGTTAGCCATAACAGCAGGTAACTGTCACATGTCCATCGTGTTTAGGGCACAGCATGATGGAAAGAGGAGCTCATCCGTCTCCTTCCACCAGCTTAAACTAATCTTCTCAAAATGTAATCAAGGAAGGCTTTCAAGCAAAAAAAAAAAAAAAAAAAGAAAAGAAAAGAAAAAAAAATCCGACTGCACTTGTGGTTTGAACTTAGGACCGTCAGCTCCGCGGGCAACGCTCTATCCACTTGGCCACAAGCCGCTCTTTAGTGCAGACAGCTAAAAGACAGAGATAAAAAAAAAAAACCAATGTCTGGGAGCAGCACGGTGTTTAGAGAGAGAGAGAGAGAGAGAGAGAGGGGGGGGGGGGGGACACACTCTAAACAGTACCGAAAAAATATATAGGCCTTATCATGCCAAAATAGTCGTATACTTACAACATTTGGCGACATTGTTTCAGTTTATCCAACAGGACATCAATATATATATATAATATATATATATATATATATATATATATATATATATATATATATATATATATATATATATATATATATATATATTATATTCAAAAAAAGTAAATGTACATTGAAATGCTGGTGAAGTGTTCAAGAAGAAAGACATGGTGTAAATTAGTAACTATTAGCATCAACTATAAGTTTATGTCATGTATTGCGTCACATTCAATTGTGACTAAACAATACACCGTGACGAGGGCAGCAGACTTGGCTATTGAAATGGGGATGGCTGGGACATTACTTACTTACTTACTTAGGCCCATAGCTCAAGGGTGAGCATAGGCAATCGACAACACTCGCCATGGCACTCGGTTTTAGGCGGCTCGCTGAATGCCTGTCCAGTTGGTCCCCTGCCTCTTTATCTCTGTAATATCTGCCTCAGTTTCTCGTCTCCAGCTGCTGCGAGGTCGGCCTCCCTTCCTTTTCCCTGCGGGTTCCAAGTCAGGGCTTGGCGTGTGGTGCTGGATGCTGGCTTCCTGAGAGTGTGTCCAATCCAGCCCCACTTCCTCCGCAGAATCTGCTTGGCCACTGGTTCCTGTCCTGCT
>CM031599.1:97555197-97557907 GCA_018398815.1 Conus ventricosus
AGGCGAAACATCAGAAGCACAACCCAATGTTTGCACTGTCGCACCTGGCCCACAACACGCACGTGCACATAGTGACAACCTGAATCAATGTTATACTAGCACGTCGACGTTCAAGACATACATCAGGGGCGGTTTTTGGCGTGTTCTCAACTGTATGGTCCACCCCAGGTGGCAAAATTTCATTTTGCGTTTCTTTTTTTGAACAGTATAATTTGACTTAGTTCAGAGAAAGCAATTTCTTTCACGGAATAGTCAATGTCTTTACGGGATATTTTAATGCTGGAAACCAGCAACTGGGGCCGTGGAGTCTTCAAACGGGGGAAAGGGGTGTGGGGTGAGGGGTGGGGTGGAGGGTGTTCAGTTCTGGTAGCCACGCTCTATTCGCAGGTGCCATAGAAACCGGCAAGAGGAACCGTGCAGACTGCAGACGGGGAGTTTTGCTTTTACTGCTCCTGCTTGTCAAGTGCACATTTGCACATCTCGTGCTTTGTACGAACGAAACAACAATAACAACAACAACAACAACCTCAATGAATTATCGTCAGGAATAGATTGGAGTTAGTTTTGGCTTACTGTTTTGAAGTGTTCAGTCTCTCCGCAATGTTACATGAAGGTGTCCAGATTAAGGCAGGGGGCGGGGTAGGCTAGTCTGCTTACTGTTTCTTTTCTTTTTAGAACTGCTGGCTTGGATAATGATAAACATTTACGTCCAGGTATTAATTTGTATATGTAAAACATAGTATTTTCAAGGGGGAAACTGCTTCACTGATATATTACCTGTTGTCAAAAGAAAGTAACTTTTCATGTATTTATCGACCCTTTTCATGGAATAATTTGTTACTTCCAGGGACAATGAACTGGGTTCTCGGAAACAGTTATTTTCCATGGGTACTTAGCTCTTTTCACATGATAAAAATCTTTTGATGCCGGAATGTTTCACTAGAAGCCAGAAATAGAAACACATGTAGTCTGTAGACGGGCTAGCGCTTTCATGTGCTATTGGCATATCTCGCGCATAACGAGCAAGCTTGACGAGTCATTGGCTTCAATAGACTGGCATGTTTCTAAGCTTTCCGTTGTGACACTCTCAATATCTGGAAAGTGATGAATGAGAGCGTGCAGGAAGAGGCTCAAGGGTGGGGAGTTAGATGGCGTACGTACAGCTGCTTGTTGGGATCAATGTCTACTTCCAGTTGCTGTATGGAAACTGCTAAGCATACGTTTTGTTTGTTTGTTTTGTTTGTTTGAGTTGTTTTGTTTTGTTTTCAACAGATAGTCGACATTCTCGCTCAAAATACTATAAAAATGATGGAAATGGGAGAACTTGACAAATGTATTTAACTACAGTGGCCATTGCGGGAAAATGCCCACTATGAGCAAGGATAGGTAGGATAGTGAACATTTGTATTGTCATGTATTTGGAAAATGATTCATTTCTGTTTTAATTTTGTACACTCTATTGTAATGCAACGTTTCGACATGACGTTTCGAGTAGTGTAAACAATTTTATTTGAAAATGATATACATAAAAGGACAATCTGTCAATAAGAGTTGACATTAATGAGATAGCGAAACAGACTATAGACTGTCCGGATTGAGTTATCACTGACAAAAGTCACAGAGTAGAAGTTGCTTCCATTTGTGAGTTTTTCACTCAGTTTGATGAATACTTGGTTTCAGTGTTAATTTCCTCAGGGGCATGTCACTGTGTGCGGACTAGTTGCTATACACTACCTCCCATCTGCTAAGTGTTGAAACGACAGTGCGCAGACATACAGCAGGATGGATAGATGGCATCACAGCATGCCGGACACGGGCCTCGTGCACTTGATTTAGCTGACATCTGGCGAACGCATCACCTCAATGTGCTGGGTACTTACCTATCATTGTCTGTGATACCAGCTAGCTAGCTAGATAGCTAGCTAGCTAGATAGATAGATTGACAGATAGATAGGTAGATAGTTGTATGTGTGCGTGCGTGCGTGCGTGCGTGTGTGTGTGTGCGTGCGTGCATGTGTGTGTGTGTGTGTGTGTGTGTGTGTGTGTGTGTGTGTGTGTGTGTGTGTGTGTGGTGTGCTTTTTGGACAGTAGATATTATTATTTCGCTCATGGTGTTAAGTTCTTGTTTTTCATCTGGATCCGGAAATATCAAGTGCCGACAAAATAATATGGCGTCTCATGAGTCAAACCGAATATAACGCCATGTTTTCCTTTCTTTCCAGAGAGAGAGAGAGAGAGAGAGAGAGAGAGAGAGAGAGAGAGAGAGAGAGAAGAGAGGAGAGGGAGAGAGAAGAGAGAGAGAGAGAGAGAGAGAGAGAGAGAGAGAGAGAGAGAGAGAGAGAGAGGAGAGAGAGCGAAGAGAGAGAGAGAGGAGAGAGAGAGAGAGAGAGAGAAGAGAGAGAGAGAGAGAAGAGACAGACAGACAGACAGACGCAGACAGACAGACAGACAGACAGAGAGAGAGAGAGAGAGGGAAGAGAGAGAGAGAGAGAGAGAGAGAGAGAGAGAGAGAGGAGAGAGATAGAGAGAGAGAGAGAGATAGCCTCTCACTCTAATAAGCACAATATAATATTTACTTCTGCCTCGCGTCTAGGTTCCCAAACCATCGGCATCCTTTCCTGAGGACGAACGGGCAGCTGATGTATGTGCACTCCGAGATGCGGCCAGCAACAGCAAGGCATGCAGATTGCAAGCGGGATTTGATTTTCAA
>CM031599.1:97558007-97592544 GCA_018398815.1 Conus ventricosus
TACGCTTTCACTACACCACACTACACATACACTGGGTGTGATGCTTTCTTTGGATGATTCTTTAATTTGACTTTTGGGATTGCACACACACACACACACACACACACACACACACACACACACACACACACACACACACACACGCACACACACACACACATGCGCCCACACACACACACACATGGGCCGTGCCCACACATCCATACACATGCACATGTGTACATTCAATACAACACATACAAAAAAAATAAAAAACTATGGTACGTATGCACTCAAGGTTTGGCCAGCGCGTTGGGCTAATGCCAAACATCCGCCGAGTCGTAGCCACGAGACCCTCTTCTTCAATTGTCTCATCTTAGTTGTTATTTCATTTATCCATCAGCTAAAAATCATGCGTAGTGTGGTCTCAAAACTTAGCGGATGTGGTGTAGTCCGCACGCAGTGACGCCTCCTTGATGAAACTGAAACTGTATTTCAGCCTTTTCCCTCTTGTCTCAGATTTCCTTGGGATCAGCGATTTGCTTCTGGTTTCATCTTCGATGCTATATATATCTTTTTTTGCATTGCTCATCCCAGCTCATTTCTATATATAACAAAACCTGATCTCTTTGTCACATTCATAGTTCCAGCAATCCACATGGATATCAGTAACAGATTGTCATGGGACAAGCCACCAGAAATGTAATGGGATGTATGGGTGAAATTAAAAGGAAGTCTAGGCCTTCACTGGGATATTTCTTGATGAACCAGTCTGCTATGATGAGGCAATGATATATGCTAATGGTATTTCAAATATCCTAATGCACTTCCTCAGACTGAACTCTGTAAGACTAGTGTTTTATGATGAGCAATTGCAGCATTTCATTGATTTGTGCCTTTCTTTCTTCCTTCCTTTGTTTGTTTCTTTCTTTCTTTCTTTCTTCGTCTCTCTCTCTCTCTCTCTCTCTCTCTCTCTCTCTCTCTCTCTCTCTCTCTCTCTCTCTCTCTCTGTCATTTTGTTGTCTTTCTGTCTGTGTTTCTTTCTTCCCCTCCACTTCTGACCAGTTCATGTCTCTACTTGAAAAGGTGATACATGACATTCACGCCGTCACATTATCAGACGTAATCTTGGAACTCAAAGACCCATCCAGGGCTTACCAGTATTTCATTTTGATTTGAGAGGAAAAATCCCCTGTTACAGCTAATTATCACCGGTCTTCAGTTTTATTTTATTGTACTCCCATTTCTTTTAGAACAGGGAGTACTTTACTATGGGAATGACGAAATGCTGTCTGTGTGTCTGTGTGTCTGTCTGTCCGTGGTCAAAATGTGTTCCACTCACTCCAGACAAAACGTCTGGGCCGATCTTTCTGAAAAAAATGTAGGTATGTTCATTATGGGTCACGGATGATGCCCGATGTTTTATTTTACCAGAATAGCCGTTACTAACCGCTATAACGGCCCAAAACGGTTTTCTTCTTTATGGCTCAGTGACGAAATACATCATGACGTATGTTTGATAGTGACGTTTTTCAGCTCCCCCCCCCCCCCCTCCCCCCCCCCCCCCGACGTATTTGACGGATTATAAAGATAGGTTTAGATCTAATAACTTACTGGTGGTTCATGGGTATTTCCATAGTAAACATGCTCTTGACATGTACACGCGCGTTCAAGATAAACTGGGAGTACGTTTAGATGCTTTGCATCTTGTTTTCTTTGAACTGGAAACCAACGCGGGAACGTGTAAACAAAATCAGTAGAAGTGAAAGAAAATAGACGTCTCTGTGAATGTTGATAGGTTTAAGCAAGGAAGCATTTAAAGATTGTCAGTCATTTTGGCTCCACATCTAAGCCAATTTCACATACTGGGACCTGGTGCAGAATTCACCTCTGATATTCCACAAACTTCCGAGCTTAACTAAAAAAAACAATGGTCTGTAAAGTGAGTGTTAGAAAATCGCAAATTCAAAGACAGCTTCACACGGTTTACAGCTTTCAAGTCAGCAAGACTTTGTCTTCACGTCTGTTGTGTTAATCTGCGCATAATAAAAGGAAAGCCGCATTCAACACCTGCACACGCACTTTTATTTTTCTTTAGGGGAGGGGGGGGGGGGGGAGGGGGAATGAGGGTCTTTTTTCTGCTCTGAACTGCCCTTCCATCCTTCACTATTCATCATCACTTCTACTCCACCCACTCCACCTCCTCCAAACACAACCACACCAAGTTTGCCACGTCGCGGCCCCGGCACCGTCAGACAGCAGTGAGTGGTCAACGTTCATTTGCATGAGGAAACCCACCGGAGGAGAAACTGCACTGATGCCGTGTTCCTTCTGTCAGAGTGGGTAATGCCGCACTTTCAGGCAGAATGGATAGTCACCTCTCCCTGGGGGTCTACGCAACATCCATCAAACGGCAATTCTCGTGGATTTCCGACATCGACGTCTTGTACACAAACTCAGCACAGAGCGGGTTTGGAGAGGAAACTGAAAACGAGCACACCTCGAGAGCAGGGCATCAAGGACCACGGAAAATGCTTTTTTATGGTGGTCAGCGAGAACAGTGATGTTGGGATGAAAACCACAGTGCTCTGAAACAACACGACAGTGTTTTACTCTCTTCATCCCGTTACAAAATGTCCCAGGCGTTAAATAAACTGATACCTGCAGCGTTAGAAAGAAGAAAAAAACGAGTAACAGTATCAGAGACTCGCCATGAAGTGAATGAAACTTGACAGACGGGGTTCCAGCTCTCTGCTTTTCCTGTAGCCCGCTCTACTCGAGGAAGGAGTTCGCCACGATTGAAAAACCCCACAAAGAAAGGCTTCTGAGGGAGCTTGAACCCACGATCTCCCAACCCTCGACACCTCGATGTTAGCCTTTGGACCAAGCACCTGCTGCGCATATGAAATCCCAAATATGCAAGTGACGTCCTTTGAATAAGAGCAAAAACTGTCCCTGACAGACTGTCCGTGGGGACGTTCGTTTAAAAATAGCTGCTGGCTGTCATTGACCTGTACACTTCCCTGGTAGCTATGAGCTTTCTTCGTATCTCAAGCATCCAGACAGCTTTTGGCAGTGTCTGCCCCTGCGGACGCAAACTATTTATAACTTAGTGCTTGGACTTGGTGCTAAAGCTGAGGCATTATCCCTGTCGACTGGAGGTCTGAAGGAAAAAAAGGAGGGATAGAGATGAAGTGTGGGATGGCGAGATGGCAGAAATCAATTGTCTTAGAGAGGGAAACAGTTTGACTCAATATAGTTCTAAATTATCACCTGTGACGGGTAATGTTCTGTCTGTCTGTCCGTCTGTCTGTCTGTCTGTCTGTCTGTCTGTCTGTCTATCTGTCTGTCTGTCTGTCTGTCTCTCTCTCTCTCTCTCTCTCTCTCTCTCTCTCTCTCTCTCTCTCTCTCTCTCTCTCTCTCTCTCTCTCTCGGGGGGAGTGTCGAGGTACACGAAGTAGAGAGGTTGTGTTTCATGTGCTCTCTCTTTCTCCGTCGTTTAGCGCTGGTTAAAGGAAGAACTGTCATCTGTGGATTGTCAGTAATTTGTGTTGGCCACCATGCCTTCGGATGCCCTCAGGTTTAGGCCGGTATGTGGAGTATTCGCTGCTGTATACGTATCCTTCATGTTGAAGCGAGCGAAATTCAAAGCCGCCATGAGAGTGTCCATGTTAAAGTTGAGGACACGGACAGACGGTGTAACCCTTGGACTGTTACTCTCTTTACTTGTTTACGGAAATTTGTTACGGCGTTGCGGAGACGTGGAGCTGAACCCGGGGCCTGGCATGAGGGACAGCCTGCGCCAGTTCCGACTTGGCAGTGGAGGATCTACTCGACGAGACAGTGTCAGTGGTCAGGATCTGCCCCCGCGGAGTCAGCACTTCCGGACCCTCCATGAAGGACGTAATGGCTTCCCTGAACGAGGTGATGGGCTCATTGAACGGACTGAACTGTAAGTTCGATCATATGTGTGGTGAAATGAAAGACATGAAAGATATGTGCAGTTCCTTACAGGGTGATGTTTCGAGTCTGATAAAAGAAATTCAGACCTCAAGCAAGAAAATTCAAGATTAAAGTGTGGAAAACGAGAAACTGAGTGCAAAAGTAGAATCTCTGGATAAGAAAGTTGATGATTTGGAGGGTAGGTCAAAAAGAAATAACTTAATCATTCATGGTATTCCCCGGAACAAGAACGAGAGCTGGCAAGACTGTGAGGATGTGGTGAAGGACATGATAACTGATGGACTGGAGTTAACCGATGATATTGTGTTCGATAGGGTCCATCGCCTTAATTCAAAGCCAGACTCTCCATTGTTGCCCGTTGTACCTTTTTCAAGGATAAGGACAAGATTTTGCGTGCCAAACGGAACTGAAGGGAGCACCATCTTCATTGGGGAAGACTTTTCTTTGAAAGTAAGGGAAATCCGGAAAAAGCTTTCCACTCATTTAAAGTCTGCAAGGTCAAAGGACAAAAAGGCATTCATGGTTTATGACCACCTCGTCATTGATGGCACAAAATACGGGTTGGATGATAGTGATAATCTTGTTCTGCTTGGATAATGGTGTGGCCCGCCCCAAACGGTGACAATGTCCCAGTCTCAAAATTTAACTGGTTTCAAAAGTAAGCTGACACCGTTTACAAGTGTGTTTCTGTGTCACGAGGGGGCACGAAAGAACAATGTTGTGAACTGTTTTTGTGTACAAGACGCGTGTGATACAAATCCCGTGCCTGATGTCAGTGTAGGCGATTTGTGCACGGATTTTTCCAACCATCAGGATGAATGTGTACATAGCCTTGTTGATGTGCTGTGTGTGAAAGAAGGAAGTTTGAGATCAGTGACCACTCTGTCAACCAATCGCATGTTGATGTTCGTCCACCCTGCAGTGAAGACGTTGAGGTTGAAACGTGTGCGAATGTCGCACGGGAAGAAGGTGGGGGAGAATGTAAAGGGGACGGAGTGATGATGACAGAAATTGGTGGTAGGGGTGAATGTTTGAATATGTTTGAAATAAACAGCGGTGATGACTGTGAGAATCTGAATGCTATAGACATCAATGGCAATTGTGAGAATAAAGCTGATCATTTTACTCATTTTGCATGTAAAATGTTAGTGGTAACTGTAACAATTATGTAAGTAAAAGTAGCGGAGGTGAATGTAGAAATTGTAATAAGAAAGATGGTGACGATGTAATTGTGGATAGAAAAGACAAAAACAGATTTTGTGAATGATTCCTGTAAGTCGTTTGGGACGGGTGAACAACAAACCAATTTTACGAGAGGGTCAGGAGAAGAGAGAGATGGTGGTATGAATTTACAACCTGAGAGCGGTTCCTGTTCTGGTCTGAATGTGACGAGTGTGTATGGTTTTGTAACGAACATATCTTTTCTTCACGGAATATATGTGGATTGTCTAACAAATTAGAAGATAGAGGTTTTATTCAATTTGTTTCCTCGTTTGATGTTGTTTGTTTAGTGGAGACCTTTGTAGAAAATTTGAATCGACTATTTTCAAAAATCATAATCTCTACGTAAAGTCAGCGGTTAAGCTTACAAGACATGGAAGATGCTCAGGGGGGATAATTTGCTTGGTACATAAAAGGTTAGTTCCGTATGTGCGTCTTATTGATTGTGAGAATCCTTATTTGATTTTATTTGTGCTTGACAAAGAATTTTTTGGTTTAAAAAAAACAACCTTACTGGCTTGTACATATGTTCCACCTGAAAATTCACCCTTCTACTCTGTAAATAGTTTTGACAATGGCATTGACTTGCTAGAAGAGTGTATTGTGAACAATGTGATGTCTTTAGGTGATATTGATATATTACTTTGTGGTGATATTAATGCGAGGACATCTAACCTGTCCCCGGAAATTATTAGTGAGCGTGATCTACATGTATGTCACAATAACAGCAAAAGTCCCGAAATGGTGAGATCTTCCCAAGATAAAGTACTCAACTTGTACGGAAAGAAAATGCTTAACATGTGTTCTGTGTTAGGATTATGTATTTTAAATGGTGTATGTAATGGCGACTCAGAGGGTCGTTTCACATACATTTCTGATACAGGTAACAGTGGTAAACGATTATTTCCTAGCATCTGTAGACCTTTTTGACTTATTAAGTAACCAGTTAACCTTGAGAGTACTAGAAAGATTTGAATCTGATCACTTACCCCTTGTATTATGTATAAATGTCCGGAGTGAAAAGATGTATTCTAACATGAATATGCGTGCTCAAAATAACGAATTTATAGTTAAATATTGTTGGAACAAGATTACGCTCGGCAGTTTATTTTTTCCATGCAGTCAGAAGATGTACAGAACCAGATAGTAGCGGCTGAAGATCTGATACATGTGGATGTCAACGACGCAATAAATCAGTTCAATAAAATTTGTTAAGGATCAAGCTGAATGTATGGTGAAAAGAATACCAGAAAACAAAAACATTACTCAAAATAATTGGTATGACCAAGAATGTAAATTATATAAATGTAAAATGCGTAGACTATTCAGAAAATTTAATAAAACGTTAGATAAAGAAGATGGAATTGAGTTTTGTATTGCAAGGCGTGAATATAAGAATTTAAACAAAAGGAAAAAGAAAGAATACAATGATAGCTTGTTAAATGAACTCATGAATTCCATTCAGATCCAGAAGTCTTTTTGGGAACATGTTCATAAAATATCTAGAAAGAGATCACAACCTCTAATGACATTCCTATGCATGAATGGTATCAACATTTCAGAAGTTTGCTAGAAAAAGACGATGATGAGAGTGTCATTATGGAGGAAACGTTAACAGATGAGGACGGAGAGGAAGTTTGTCTGTTTGACAGACCAATATCTAAAGAAGAGATATTACTTGCTGTACGGAAATTGAAAAAATGGTAAAATTTTGCTGGACCAGATGGTATGATTGGTGAGTTTTTCAAGAATTCTGGAGAAAATGGTTTGAACTTTTTAATAAAGCTATTCAATTTTCTGTTTGATTCTGGAATATATCCTGATGGCTGGAAAGAATCTATAGTTCTGCCTTTATTTAAAGGGGAGAAGTCAATGATGTAAACAATTACAGGGGTATTTCTTTGAGTAATATTTGTAGCAAGTTGTATAGTTCTGTTATTAATAGTAGGTTGTGTGAATGGGTACGCTTGAATGATATAACTGGGGAACATCAAGCTGGGTTTAAAAAAGGTTACTCAACAATTGACCATATATTTACGTTACTAGCTGCCGTGCAAAAACAATTTGTAATAATCGGAAGTTATATGTTGCCTTTGTTGATTTTGAAAAGGCTTTTGATTCAATCTCTCGTAAACTTTTATGGCCTATTTTGATCAAAAATGGAGTTAAAGGTAAATTATTTCGTTGCGTAAAAAGTATGTACAGTGAAGTGAAAGCAAGAATACGATCAGGAGCAAAATTATCTGATTCTTTTATGTGTTCTCGTGGTGTTAAACAGGGCGATGTCTCTAGCCCCGTGTTGTTTTCGTTGTTCATAAATGAGCTAGCCCTGGAAATAATTGAAAATGGTAGGCATGGAGTAACTTTTGATTTTTTAGAATTGTTTATTTTGCTGTTTGCTGATGATATTGTATTGTTGTCCACGACAGTAATTGGTCTCCAACGTCAACTTAATTCTTTATACTCTGCAGCCAAAGGACTTGAATTACACGTTAACATGAAGAAGACTAACATTGCTGTTTTTCGTAAGGGTGGGTACTTGGCAAAAGTTGAGAGATGGATCTATGGAAATGAGAGAGTCGTGGTAGTGAATGAGTATAAATATCTAGGAATATACTTTACAACTAAAACTCAGTTTTAATTATGCCTGTCAAGATATCGCAAACAGAGCAAAGAGAGCAATTGTAGTTATTCTTCATATTTTGTACAAACTAGACTGTAACTCATTTAGTATTTTTACGAAGCTGTTTGATTCACAAGTTCAACCAATTCTGCAGTATGGAGCTGAAATCTGGGCTTTCGAAAAAGTATGATCACAGAGAAAGTTCACCTGTATGCATTGAAGCGTTTCTTAAATGTTGATATGAGAACTCCAAATGATATGATTTATGGAGAACTCGGAAGATATCCAATTTACCTGAACTCCTATGTAAAATGTATTAAATATTGGCTGAAGTTAACTAGAATGCATGAAGATAGGTTACCCTTTAAGGCATACAAAATGTTGATGTTCTTGGATAATAATGGAAAGAAGACATGGGCTTCTAGTGTGCGACTATGTTTGAATTCATATGGTTTTGGGATTGTTTGGGATAATCAAGGCGTTCAAAACATATCTGGATTTTTGAAATGTTTTAAAGACAGAATTATTGATTGCAGATGGCAAAACTGGCATGATCATGTTTATCATAGTGATAGATTCTTACAGTACAGATTCTTTAAGACAACGCACGAGCTAGAGCCATATGTCAATGTTAAAATGAATCGTTATGTTATGAGCACATTAGCCAAGTTTAGATTTGGTGTTTCTGATATCGCTTGTCATCGTTTCAGATACTACAACTATGCCGAAGGTGAATTTATATGCCGTCTATGTGGTCTAGCCAAAGAGGATGAAGTTCATTTTTTGTTGTGCTGTCCCGTATTACATGATCTTAGAACCAAACTTATTCAACCTAAGTATTTTACTGAACCATGTCAGTTCAAGCTAATGTTACTGTTGTCGTCAAAAAAAGAAAGCATTATCTGCAATCTGGCTATGTATATTTTATGAAGCACAGAAAGACTGCGTGCTGTTGTGCATTAACTTCATTCTACTGTGTATGTTTTTATTCTTGCAGTGAAAAGGATTATTATCTATTATGTCTTAGGCGTAAGTTGCATTGTATAATTGTGTAAATGCCCTCCTTCAGTATGGGGCCATGGCCTTAAATCTGAATAAATATTCGTATTCGTATTCGTATTCGTATTCTCTCTCTCTCTCTCTCTCTCTCTCTCTCTCTCTCTCTCTCTCTCTCTCTCTCTCTCTCTCTCTCTCTCTCTCTCTCTCTCTCTCCCCTCTCTCTCTCTCTCTCTGGATGTGTGTGTGTGTGTGTGTGTGTGTGTGTGTGTGTGTGTGTGTGTGTGTGTGTGTGTGTGTGTGTGTGCTGTGTATCTGTGTGCGGTGTGCTGTGTGTAAGTGTATGTATGTGTGTGTGTGTTGTGGTGTGCGCGCGCGCGCATGCTCATGCGTGCGTGCATGCGCACGCGTATGCGTACTGTCGTACGTGCGTGCGTTTGCGTGCACTTGTGTGTGTGCGTGCGTGCGTGCGTGCGTGCGTGTGTGCGTGCGTGCGTGCGCGCGCGCGCGCGCGCGCGTGTGTGTGTGTGTGTGTGTGTGTGTGTGTGTGTGTGTGTGTGTGTGTGTGTGTAAATGTTTATGCTATTGTTGCTGGCTACCTACCAAAATTCTTTTTCTCTTTCGGCATGTAGATTGAAGATAGCCGCCTGGTATTTCTTACCAAGCCACAAAAATTGTCACTTACTGTTATCGTGTGCCATCGTAAACCGGTTTGGAAATGGAGGACACGAATAAGCATCGCATGCATCCTATGTGAGAAACTGGAGGAATGGATGAGATAAATAAAAATGAGTGATGATATTTGAATGGTGCAGGAAACGACTGAATGAGCGCCAGTAGACTGCTCTTCGGCCGGCTCTACCTGGGTAGGCAGCCCGTTGAATGAGTGAGGTAGTGTGTTTATTGTAAAGCGCTTAGAGCTTGGTCTGTGACCGAGGATAGGCGCTATATAAATACCCAATATACACCTTGTGTGAATGTTCAGCTTCTATCGCTCCTGGCATTTTCAGGTACGTGTCTCAAAATCCCAATGATCTTACGAGGGACGATTTGTATATTCTATGTCACGATCCTGGCATTGTCAGGTACGTGTCTCAAAATCCCAATGATCTTACCCAGGGACGATTTGTATATTCTATGTCACGATCCTGGCATTGTCAGGTACGTGTCTCAAAATCCCAATGATCTGACCGAGGGACGATTTGTATATTCTATGTCACGATCCTGGCATTGTCAGGTACGTGTCTCAAAATCCCAATGATCTTACCGAGGGACGATTTGTATATTCTATGTCACGTTCCTGGCATTGTCAGGTACGTGTCTCAAAATCCCTATGATCTTACCGAGGGACGATTTGTATATTCTATGTCACGATCCTGGCATTGTCAGGTACGTGTCTCAAAATCCCAATGATCTTACCGAGGGACGATTTGTATATTCTATGTCACGATCCTGGCATTGTCAGGTACGTGTCTCAAATCCCAATGATCTTACGAGGGACGATTTGTATATTCTATGTCACGATCCTGGCATTGTCAGGTACGTGTCTCAAAATCCCAATGATCTTACCCAGGGACGATTTGTATATTCTATGTCACGATCCTGGCATTGTCAGGTACGTGTCTCAAAATCCCAATGATCTGACCGAGGGACGATTTGTATATTCTATGTCACGTTCCTGGCATTGTCAGGTACGTGTCTCAAAATCCCAATGATCTTACCGAGGGACGATTTGTATATTCTATGTCACGATCCTGGCATTGTCAGGTACGTGTCTCAAAATCCCAATGATCTTACCGAGGGACGATTTGTATATTCTATGTCACGATCCTGGCATTGTCAGGTACGTGTCTCAAAATCCCAATGATCTTACCGAGGGACGATTTGTATATTCTATGTCACGATCCTGGCATTTTCAAGTACCTGTCTCAAAATCCCAATTGATCTTACCCAGGGACGATTTGTATATTCTATGTCACGGACGACGTTTTTGAATAAAACGCCGAAGTCATTGTGATCAGAAAAAAAAACTAAAGTGAAATTACCGAACTACCAGTCGAAAGTGAAATTACCGAACTACCAGGCGAATCGGGCAAACAACTTTTGAAACTCATTTGTTTCATTCGTGTGACGGTGCAGTAATCTCACTTTTGCATTCTTACTTTGAAACCACGCTACAATCAGGTTTGTGGCACACGCTGAGCACACTTCTGGCATCAGTCCACGCTACAATCAGGTTTGTGGCACACGCTGAGCACACTTCTGGCATCAGTCCACGCTACAATCAGGTTTGTGGCACACGCTGAGCACACTTCTGGCATCAGTCTGGAAAACTACTTTGAAACCACGCTACAATCAGGTTTGTGGCACACGCTGAGCATCAGTCTGGAAAACTACTTTGAAACCACGCTACAATCAGGTTTGTGGCACACGCTGAGCACACTTCTGGCATCAGTCTGGAAAACTACTTTGAAACCACGCTACAATCAGGTTTGTGGCACACGCTGAGCACACTTCTGGCATCAGTCTGGAAAACTACTTTGAAACCACGCTACAATCAGGTTTGTGGCACACGCTGAGCACACTTCTGGCATCAGTCTGGAAAACCGCAATGTCCTTGGAGGATGTGCACGCAAGAGGGACAGCATGGTAGATACAATTCCTGTGTCTGCTCCATATGATATTAGATCAGGAAACCTTGGAGGGCAATCAGGGGGAACATAGACAACCCCAGAATCCTCGATCTGCCCTTTATGTCAGGTAATGAATGGGGAAAAAGATAATTTAGCTGTCAGGGTGAGCCACGCTTGGAATGGACAGAAAAAAGTTTGTTCTTTTTGTGAATTTTATAATGCAGCATGTGACACATCAAAAAGTCAATATTACTATCACTTCAAAAGTTATAATGTTCTATGAAAATGCATTCCTTTCTAAATAGTTGAAAAGGCATGAAAATGACTTCACAATGTTCGTATATCGCTGGAGACTTGATAATGATCTTATCAATAATGAAAACAGATTCGGATCTACAGAACGGATCCACGCCAAACTGTAACGCGTTGGCCAGTGAGTCGCATTTTGGTTCGTTTTATTTTGTTTTGTTTCGTATTTTTTGCTTTTCTTTTCTTTAAGTATTTGGTGAAAGATGGTGTGATTCTTTTATCATAATGAAATTGATGATAATCTTGCTGAACAGTCAGGAATCGGCTGTTCTGATTGGATGCCCACTGCCGAGCTTCACCAAAATGTTATGCGCTCGTCCCTAGGCCACGCTCCGACACAGGTTAAAATGGTTTCGGTGCTTTTTACAGAATCATGCTGAAAGACAAGTGCGCGCGCGCGCGCGCGCGGGCGCGCACACACGCACACACGCACACACACACACACACACACACACACACACACACACACACACACACACACTCACACTCACACACACACACACACACACACAGAGATTTTGTATAAAAAAAAAAAAAAAAAAAAAAAAAAAAAATCAGTGCAACTATTTCAACCAAACTTCGGAAAGTGGTGCAGGGACTGAGCCATTAAAATTTCGGTGAGGATCCATGGACCGTCCAGCAAGGTTATCACGAATATTATTATGCAGAAACAATCACACCAATTTTCTCCAAACTTACTAACAAAAATCCGACCCGATATGCAACGCTTCGCATTTTAGCACGAATATGTTTTGTTACTGGGATTTGTTCATGTTCTTGACAAGACTCTCATTAAATGTCCACGGAGCATGGGCTCTGGGAAGTCATCGTAAAAGCTTGTTCATTATCTACGAAGACAGGCGTTTTCATAGAATGCTATGACCTCTTAAAAGATAGCAACATTGGCAGTTTGATTTTTCGCATGCTGCGTTTAAAAATGCCAAACGACCGTTCCAGGCGTCATGTACTCTGGCAGTTAAATCATGTTGTTTTCATTCAGGACCTGACTGAAAAGGCGGAAACATGAAATGCTGGACTTTGGTGGGGCTCAGCGTTTTCTCGATTGCCCTTCCAGTTTTCCTCATCCAGTGCCATACGGAACAAACCAACGAACCGTGTTTACCGTGTTGTTCCTCTGGCTAGCGCAGCCGTCTCAGGAGGACACTGCAATTTTCCAGTCTGATGCCAGCGTTACGTTTACTGGGTGGCATCAACATGATTGTAGCCAACGTTCAAAGTAAGATGTCTTCAGGCGGTAACTGATGCAGACAGAGCGAAAGTGTGTTACTGGACCATCAAACGAATAAAAACAAAACTTCTTTGCTCGATCAGCTTGGTTGCTCTGTAACCTCACTTTTGTTCTTCTGATTACAATGGCTTTAGAGAACAGGAACCTTCATTCTGGCTCACTTTCGCCCTCAACCAGTTTTCGGGCAAAAGTGAGCCAGAATAAAGGTTTCCCTGTTCTCTGATCATATATGATCACTTGACCTACAAAGCACAGTGGCAAAAACTAGGTCAAGTGATCATATATGATCGCTTGACTACAAAGCCAGTGGCAAACTAGGTCAAGTGATCATATATGATCACTTGACCTACAAAGCCCAGTGGCAAAACTAGGTCAAGTGATCAAATATGATCACTTGACCTACAAAGCCCAGTGGCAAACTAGGTCAAGTGACATATATGATCGCTTGACCTACAAAGCCCAGTGGCAAACTAGGTCAAGTGATCATATATGATTCGCTTGACCTACAAAGCCCAGTGGCAAACTAGGTAAGTGATCAATATGATCGCTTGACCTACAAAGCACATGGCAAACTAGGTCAATTTGATCATATATGATCGCTTAAACCTAAAAAGGGCCCATGGCAAACTAGGTCAAGTGATCATATATGATCGCTTGCCCTACAAAGCCCAGTGGCAAACTAGGTCAAGTGATCATATATGATTCGCTTGACCTACAAAGCCCAGTGGCAAACTAGGTCAAGTGATCATATATGATCGCTTGACCTACAAAGCCCAGGGGCAAACTGGGTTTCAAGTGATCATATAGATCACTTGACCTACAAAGCCCAGTGGCAAACTAGGTCAAGTGTCATATATGATCGCTTGACCTACAAAGCCCAGTGGAAAAACTAGGTCAAGTGATCATATATGATCGCTTGACCCTACAAGCCCAGTGGAAAAAACTAGGTAAAAGTGATCATATATGATCGCTTGACCTACAAACCCCAGTGGCAAACTAGGTCAAGTGATAAATATGATCACTTGACCTACAAAGCACAGTGGCAAACTGGTCAAGTGATCATATATGATCGCTTGCCCTACAAAGCACAGTGGCAAACTAGGTCAAGTGATCATAAATGATCGCTTGACCACAAAGCGCGTGACAAACTAGGTCAAGTGATCATATATGATCGCTTGACCTACAAAGCGCAGTGGCAACTGGGTCAAGTGATCATATATGATCGCTTTGCCCTACAAAGCACAGTGGCAAACTAGTCAAGTGTCATATATGATCACTTGACCTACAAAGCGCAGCAGCACCTGCAAAGCACAGCGGCAAACTAGGTCAAGTGATCATATATGATCACTTGCCCTAGTTGTTTGGGAGGTGCGCGCAAATAGCATACCCACCCCCTACCCACCCCCACCCCACGCAGCACACACTCTAATTCTTACTTAAGTTATCAAGTTTTTAATTAAGAATTTAAATTTTAAGTTTTTAATTAAGTTACTTCAAGTTCTTAATATTTTCTTGATTAAGTTTTTAATTAAGTTTTTACTCAAGTCAACCTAAGATCATAACTAAGTCATCCTTAAGTAAAAACCAAGTTCTTATTCAAGTTCTTAAAATTATCAAAAAAATACAATCTATGTTTTTAATCTTAAAATAGCAGATGTCTAATATAGTACACACACCCCTTCAAAAAACGCGTCATCGTTGAGGATGTCTTGCTCAGCGTTCTCTTGCGCGAGATCGGTCAGCATAGATCTTAATGAAGGCCTTACATCCTAAGCAACCGCATTGATTACAATTCTGGTCTATGGAAATGTCTTTTATAGACTCCATGTCTTTATTTATTGACTTTATCATTTTATAATACGCATGATCTATTTTTATTAAAAATTTTTTTTAATATTATTGCATTATAAATGGATCAAAATGATGCTTTGTTATTGGCGGTTTTGGCGTGCTGTTGTCTTTTTCTGTATTTAGTGGTTCAGATTTTTTTGATTGCTTTTGTTTCTGTTGCTTTTGTTTCCATTGGTTAATATTTTATAACCGAAATAACTGCCCCCAACGCAGCAATGGCGCCAAAAATGGCAACAGTTTTAAGTTCAATATTCCATGAAGACTTTGGCGGCCTTGAATCGCATGGAGTTTTTATCGCGGCATTGGGGATCAACTTGTTCTGGCGTTGGCGGTGTTATTTTTTCATGATGAGTTTATATTCTGTAACATTAATTTTTTTTGTCTGTTCCACTCTGCTAATTTTTTTCCTGCTTTAACACGCCCAGGGTGCTTTTTCACTGGCCCCCCACCTGGTTCAGTGTTTTCTGCTGATTTTCTGGCTTGGTTACTTTCTCCACCTGATTCAGTGTTTTCTGGTTCTGATGATTTTCCAGCTCGTTCATTTTTGAAGGGAAACAAATTTATATGATTAAAAGTAATTAATCCCCTGATTACTGGCGATAACAATGTTCCAAATTTGTAGTATAGATCACACCCTAGAGACTCTAATGACTTTGTTAAAACTGGATCTTGCGTTAAATCATACGTAAGATCTTGTTCAGAATCAATGGGAGCAAATCTACTGACTAGTTTAGTGTACAAACTAAAGAACCGTTGCCCAACGCTTTTCACATTCTAGACCCCAGCTGCGCTTCATACCTGTTATGAACTTTAAAATGTCTTGTGGCGACATCTGTTGAATCTGTTCAATGCGAATTCAGTTCCGAGGAACTGTTTTGTTTTCCCACATGCTGCCAAAGAATACAGCCTCTCCTTTTTGGGCATAATAGCTTGGTCATCAACTTGGTCATTCATAAGTTCGGGAAGGTTTAGGCCGCCTTGTAGCTGTAGTAGATCATCACTGTTCATGTTTTTATTAAAATTTTAATTATTTTATTTTATAAAAATGAGCACCGAAAAAACTGTTGCTAACCTTGTATACCATTCTGCTGTATTTTGGGGGACTAAGTGTAGGATACTCAAAGCTTTGGGAAAAGCCTGTTAAGAATTAAACCAGCAGATCTTGGCCCAAAATAGACTTTGGAAATTTAGCAAAGCTGATTGCTATCATTGCAGCTTCGGTTGCCACGAAAGATTTTCTAGTTAAGCAAGGAAAAATTCAGACAATATAAATATGTAAGAAAAAAATACATTTATAAAAAATGGCTTCACTCGCAATAATGATAGGCGGCGCTGTGGTGAATGCCTTGCTTTTTGCGGCAGTAAATTTTTTCATTTAGTAAACTGGGGATGATGGCGAGAGAAAAAGACATAACAAAGCTATGGAGGAAAATACCCGCTGCACAAGACGCCTATGAAAGGCAGAGACTTTAGCAGTTAGATTTTATTAATGACACACTGAAAAGACAGGGGGATGCAGCTTACATATTTAAAGATGTGATCAAGCAATAAAACAATATTATCTAGTAACAGGCAAAACCGGTCCAGACATTGCCCCCACCAAAATTCAGTGACTTTTATCAACCATCAGAAAAACAAAGATGCAAGAATCGGGTTTATTGTCGTTGGTATGACCGTCGTGTATTTGTTGCACATAATATTGGCTGAATAAAAATGAACAAATTATTATTCGCCCAAAGGGTATTGGAAGGGCATCACAGCAATTAAAAAGCTAAGCCAAGCCCGCTGGAGTTTGTGAACAAACAGCAAAAAAATTTGGGTTTTCTAAACAAGCGATTTGGCAAATTTATTTACCTGCGCCTAAACGAATACAGAGACCACACTTTGTAAACACAACTCCAAACGACACCCATCAAATGGATCTTCTTTATTTACCCTCTGATAGGATTAGACGAAAAAGATTTAAGTACGCACTTACAGTCATTGACATGGCTTCAAGATACAAAGATGCGGAACCATTAACACAAAAGAGTGCTTCTGCTGTTGCTGTCGCTATACAACTGATATACCAACGAGGCCCGCTAACTTATCCTCGCATGATTCAAGTCGATGATGGAAAAGAATTTAAAGGCCAAGTGAATCAATTATTGTTAAAACATAGAGTTACTATTAAAAGAGGCATTCCGGGAGTTCACAGATCACAGGCTTTAGTTGAAAACTTTAACAAACAGTTAGCTGAAAGACTTTTCTCCTACCAGTATCACAGAGAGCTGATTGACAATTCTCGCAACACAGAATGGGTTAGAAGACTGCCCTCAGTTTTGCGCGCAATGAATAATGAAGAATTTAAAGGGCTAAAGCCAGTACAAGCAATCAAAAGAAAAACAATAAATGTTGCTGAAGGAGAGTCTTCATCCGGCAAACTATTACCGTTTGGTTTGAAAGTAAGGTACCTTTATTTACCGGGGGAAGCAGAAGGGGACACTCGCATCAGGGCAACAGATCCAGTTTGGAGTGTTGATCCATATGAAAATAAAAAGAATTGTAAAGATGAATCCGCCCGTGTATTATTTACGAGAAACTGACACAACAAAACAACCAGCTCCTCAAAGATCTTTTGTGAAAGAAGAACTGCAGATAATCCCGCCAGACACAGTTCCGCTTTAATTAATTTACGGTTCTCCAGTGCCCGAATTGCATATGAAAACTCTGGATTAACAAACACCCGTTTTGTGTTTGTTCTATCTAATGACTTCTTTGTTACAACCGTTGTGTTGATCTCATGTAGATTAGATCGCAGTTTTACGTTGTCATGATGAAAAGTCTTATTGCCAAACAATGCTTCTTTGTAGTTGTCATGTGATATGTTTGACTGCACAACGCTGCGAGATATTCCCTTTGCTTTCTTAATGATTTTCTCCTGGCTCGAAATACTGTACATTTTTGACCTTAACCCCACATACTCCTTGATCACCTTTCCAGATAATTCATCCTTCATCTTTCCTAAAACCTTCTTGTTAGTAATTGAATGCAAAGGCGAATCTTTAGGGTAATCGGACGTGTCGTACCATCCACTCGCTCCTTTAGCCACTTCGATTTCCATGTCTTTATAGATGTCTTCATAGGGATATCTATAACAAAACTATCTGTATCTGTGTAAAGCACTCTGGACTCAGGATACGAGGGCTTAAAGTAGTCATAAAGAAATTCTAACATCAAAAGCTTTTGATAATTCTAAAACAGTAAACCCAATAAAAACAGGTTTTGTCCAATTGACTTTCTTTTTATTCATCATTATGCCAAAAAGCTGGTCCATGAATTCTTCTGAAGTCCAGATAATTAGTTTGAAGCTCGGTTTTTGCTTCATTCTCTCTGGTGACTAATCAGACATCTTTGCGATTGGACGATTCTCTCATAGTCTATTCCAAAACAGCTGTTGTTCATCAGCTTAAAAAATCTTTTTCTGAGGCATCTGTGGAGTTTACTTCTAAGATCCAGTGTTTTCTTCATGATGTATGGTTTCATGAACAGTTCTTTAGATCACAAGCAATAATACGATGAACAGCTGTCACTTCAACCCATGTCTTAAATAAAATGTAGAAGTCTGTAATGACAGACATAATTTTTCTTGCCCCGAAAGATTTAGGCACAAGTTCGCGGCTCTCTTGGATCCATCTTAGACTTTCTGCTGCAAATGGATAGTCAATATGCAGTCATGGATTTTCATGAGGATATCAAGTCAACTTCTAGAATGGAAACCACGCTGCTGATTTCAAGCGCGTTAAACTGCTCCCAACCACTTTATGCTTTTTTGAATATTAATCGAACCTGGTACAATCATGAAGTTACGTAATGGAAAGTGATTGCGCCATTGCCCAACCATACAGATTGTTTGCGAATCTTAATACATTGAGATAGTTTAAAAACCTTTTGACTCGGATCATAATGATCCAAGTATTTGTTGTTTGCTTTACAGTAATGATGCGACGGCCATACTAATTCCCTCCACGCAATCCTTTATCATTCATCTGAATCATTGTAAATCTGACAATAAATCAATCCTGTACTCCAGTAAACTTTAAGAAAGCATCCCCAACTCATCCCGGCGCAGAAAAGTAATGCGCGGATCAAAACAGTAATGTTTCATGCAAGGTCTTCTATAATTTTCAAAGAACGTCCCGCCAACAAACATACATCAGCCATCAAGTATGAATCAGATAGTCCTCCCTCGTGTTTACAAATCAAACTTCTCCACGCATCTTGAGCATGCAGGGATCTAATCACTAATACCCTTTCCCTCTAATACTAGAAAAGAACGCTTCTTAGGTGGAAGTTGTATCTTCGTCAAACCTTTCAACAACTGTCAGTACTCATAAGGTAAAACGCCCCTTTCTAACAAGAGTTGGGACAAAATAATCTTCCGTTATTGGGCAGGGCTTTAAGGACATGGGCCATTGACTCTAATGAACCCATCCATGTGCTGCATAGAGTCATAAAAAGACATGGTTATTTAAAGTGAAACACATGTACTTTTCTGATGACTGTGCAAGCATCTACACTGAAGGCATCGTCCCCTGCTTTCATTAAAAGGTGGAGTCGTAAACCTCGCAAGTTATAAAGAATACAGGCAGCTTCCATGTCTTAGGATCAAACTTTAGTTTGAAGATTGCATTTGTTATGCCGCCGCTCCTCTGATCTTTCGCCTAATGTGATCATGGTACTCTTACTTTGGATTCTCGGCGTCTATGAGAGGCCTAAACCACAACTCCAACAATGCGTGCTGAGTCCATACCTGTTGTGGTCTTCAGGCGTCATTATAATTTTCAGATAAGTTTAGATAATATAGAACAGTCATATCGCACAGATTGCTGCATGGCGCTGTTTTTTAAAAAAAAAAAAATCTTTTGTTCTTTTAAAAAGCCGCAATTTGGGCCTCTGTATATATTCTGGCCTTGAATGGGCGCCATCCGACCTACACAATAATGAAGGCAAATGAACAAATCTGATTGATTACTCATAAGACTGTTTTTTTCGAAGTTTTTGAGCGCTTGCCCTTCTAAGGCACAATAAGCGACTCGAAGTCTCGTAAACTACGTATGGAGAATGTTGCAGTTTTTTCCAGTTTTATGGTTTATTTTTTCTTTAAAACTAACTTTAGATCCTGGCGGGGCGTAACTAGTTCTGATTACAGTCTCCAGAAACTTTTAAAACAATGTTTTTATAGTTCCACTATCGCGCTTGAACAGAGCATTCTTGTTAAACATTTTCTACAGAATTCTTGTTTGCCATGATCATTTGAGTATGCTGCATTAGACTACTCATAGTTCGTATCAATGTGGTAATGCGGTAGCCCCGCTGTTGAAAGCATCAGTAGTAAGTCGACATGATGTTTTGTCTGGCTCGCCAAATCGTTGGGACTGTCTCTTTGGACACTTTAAATTGGCACCAAATTTGTTTCCTCATCCCATGTTAACATTAACAGTTATTGGTTTGGTTTTTGTTCTTCAAAACCGATCAATTTGGTCACACTAACAGGAAGGACTCCCACTAAAGTTAATCATTGATGTACGGGGAATAGAAAGACACTCCTCTCTGCGTTATTTGCGGGCGTGATGCAGCCTTGCAAGAACACACCACTTAAAACATTTGTTGTCTGTATTCTTTATGTTTAGAACGCTCTTTTTGGCAACTAATGCTGGAGGTAGTGGAATGTAAGCCTTACCAACAATCGCGCAAACTTAGCCGTTTTTCATCCTGATCTCTAAGACCTTTTCCGCCCTTTCTGACCTACCAGAGCCCTCTCATTTTGGCTTCTTCGGGCGGCAGCGGGGGCGGAACTGTGTAAGCAGTTCGTCTGCCCAACCCGGGTGTTAAGGCGTTAGTGAGACAAGAACAGTCCTTGTTGTTTATTTGAGACCCAGACTTCTAGATTTTTCTTCATTTAATGTTACATAGTCGATTAAAACAGCTAACAGTACTTTAACTGGCGGGTCTTATTAGTAGTTTAACTGAACTTGAAGAAATAGCATGTACAACGCATGCCCGCGACGTTTCTGATCTATGACTTTCTAGATCAATATCATTCAGTGCTCTTGGATAACGCCTCTCCTCTTCAAGCATTCCTTCAAAAAATTCGTCTTGGCCCATACATATACTTAGCAATGTTTGAGCTTCTTTTCTAACTCCAAAAATATTTATTTAAATTAAAAAAAAAATAATTAATCAGAACCAATATCCAACGGTCTTTTTGCCGCTTTGACTCATAAACTAAGTATAAAAAACCTCTTTGGTGTTGTTAATGTGAGCTGTTAGAACAGAGTTTAATGTCTCGTTTACTTTTTTTGAAGCATTCCTTTTTTTATCTGCTCGGGGTCTGGCTGTTGAGAAAACCTTTGTCACCGCCTTTCTTTGAAGATCAAACTTTGTGTCTTTGTATCATCAAAAATCAGCCTGTAAACGATTAAATTCGTCATCCGTGATGTTTTGAGTCAACTAGCTCTTTTATTTATTGTCAGTTAAACGAGCTAAAGTTTAGCTGTTATTAGTTGAACCCATAGCTGTGGGCTTTTTGGGGAGTTTAGTTTTTATTTGTATGTGGGGCGGGGGGGCCAGCACCTACAGCTAAATTGAACATCAGACCGAAGACTAAAGAACAAACCTCCTAGAGGTAAAAGCCGCGGGTCGCCTAGCCCGTTGCTAAAGAACCAACACTCGTTTCCTGCTGATAGAGCACTTATAGTCGAGCTCCAGTATTAACCATATGTAAAACAGCATAAAAGGCAGCAGAATACCTTCGTTTGGTTTTCTGTAATTTTGAAAGGGTCCTGCTCTAGTACTTGCTGCATTTGGCGTAATGTTTTGTTAATCTCAAGGTTTTTTATGTTAGGGGTTTCTACTATCTCTGCTTTTGGCGGCGCGTAGGCACATTGATAAACTTGAACAGACATGGCTTTTTAAAAATAAAAAAATTTAGTATTGTATACTTTTTAATCTGTTATTTTTCAATATTTCACTGCGCATCATCTATTAAAAACAAATGTACATTAAGACGTTTTATCGCTTCTTCTTCTTATCCAATTTGAATGTTTATTACGTCTCCACAAGTTCTCCCCTTCCATGCAACGATTATCCTCTGTTGACCTTAGGTCAATCCATAAACCGTATTTTTTTTGTTAAATAATCTTCAAGCTAACATTGTGAGACGTAAATCTTTAGACACAAGGCCAACTGTTGGATTTCTTACACCTCCCCGCCTCCAAACAGTTTTTTTCTTATTTCATCAAAATGCTGATAAGGTATACCCCCTAGCGTAAATTTGTTAGGACTACCCTCAAATCGAACATTGAACTTTCGTTATTTTTGGGGGATTAAAAAACTTTTCACTTCCTCTTTTGAACGTCTTCCATCTTCAACAGCAATAAATACCTTTATAAAAGGAACATCTCTGGGGCGACACTAAAAACTAAAATACCATATAGTGGGTCTGCCCTGCATCTGGATAAGTTGTATGATGAAATCACTCTCTCGTAATATATTGCTAATTTTGACTGATATTGAATGCCCTCCGAATCAGCCTTGCTAACTTAGGGTTGCTAACAACGTCAAACTCTAACGAGATGTCCAGAAATGCTGTACTTTGCTTCGTGTCCTGATGATCCTGATAACGCGTTTGTATTCATTAAAAGTAAGTTCAAATGACATCTGTCTTTAAAGCCCTTGAAAGTACGGTGCATGCGCTTTAACAACTCAAACTCTAAGGGAATGGCAAAGCGATTCCATACGCAAAATTTACAAGCTGCATGCTTTTTTATTGTCACTTAACATCTGCGGCGTCTATTCTGTGTTTTAGTCCATCATCATTTTCAATTCCTGAACGCAAGATCAGCCCTTTCATTCTCGTTAGCCATAGATCAGAATAGGTTAAAAATATGTCTGCATGTATAAAGAAAAATACATCTTGCCCCTCAATTTACAAGAAATTTTCTTAACGATTGCCCGTCCCAAATTCTGGACAACTGTCCTGTTGGGTCTGTTTCTGATGCGAGTTCTAATTTTGAAAGTAAGTCGTGCAGAGCCTGGCACAATCACTTCATATCCGCTCCCTAGGTCCGAAAATTGACTAGTAAGAATTGATCGCATCAATAGTAGATGGATTTATTTTGGAACAGTAATATTCCGTTTATTTTCCCTTCACGCCAAAGGTCTTTCAGTCTCTATGCGGTCAAGAATCAAGCCATATGCTTGTAACTTTTTGTTATAAAACAAAATAAAAAAATTTAATTATTAAAGAAACAATGGCAGGCATTGAAGATGAAGATTAGATTGATATTTGATCGTGGAGACACATGAGTGATTCCCTTGGGAGCGCATCGCTCAGGGCTCTCATTGGCATGATGAACTAGCAAAATCGGGAGTACATTACCAACAAGTCGGTATAAAATAACAGAAAAGTAAGGTCCAGATCATTATACCACAGTTTAGGCCAAGAACCACCCCGAATTTATAGACCCTTTGGATTTGAGTAAAAGATGACAGCTTTGTTTGTGAGAAGCGACCAGGAACAACTTGTTCAGCTTACACAAAAAAACCCTCTAAGGGGTCCGTGGTTCATAGAAATAAACACAGTGTGAAAGATCAAAATCGCCTTGGCCTGATAGTGCCAAAATTAAGGGCGAGCAAGTTTCTAAACTTCAAACAACTGCAAGAACTCCCAACAGATAACCAAATGCAAAACATGGAACTTAAAGAATTAAATCAATCAGCAGGTGAAAATTAATCAATACAATAGAAGCAGAATCCAGTTTTTCAGAAGAAACAGCATTAGAAGACTATACACCTACTCACCCCACCGCTACCCATGCGAGAATTATTAGCCCTTTGAATCGTACTTAAAAACCATCAAAGCGATTTAAACAAACAATTTAGTCAAAACATGTGAACAAGATGAGCATATAAAAAGATAAAAAGAAAAAACTCGATGAGGCTGACGCCTCCAACGTAGGGCCTGAATAATACTACAAATATAAAGAATAACCCAAAGACTAAAAGATTCTTGAACAAGAAAATCAAGCCAAGACTAGAAGTGCTGACAACTAACCAGACCAATACGACTCAAGTGAATAGAATAAGAGAAACTAATCGAAAAATTTTATATGAAGACACAACGCTAGCAGAACGAATAAGAACATTGTTTAGAGAGCAGGAGTCACATTCAGCAAGCGTTTATAACTGCCTTAGGATTGCAATAAGTACAACTGTAGAAGGTCTATTACAGGCGTGGTGGAGGTCAAAGTTCAGTGCCACCGCCCCACGACTGAATAATTCATGGGTAAAAAAACACTTGATCATCTTGGCAAGTGTATTATAAAAATTAGCTAGTAAAGCCGTGGACGCTTTACCAGAAATATTGGGAGTATTGTTAGCTTTGGGCTTTTGGGTCTACCTGCAAGCAAGTAGATGGCTTTATGGCCGAGCACTTATGGACATTAGTTTCTCGTAATAGTTGGTTTAACTATTTAGTAAGATAAAGACCAAGTAAACCTAGGGGCAGTTAATCCAAGAACAAGCGCTGTCTTTTCATATTCATGGTCATCGCGAACATAGTCCGCGAGCTTGCTGAGCTTCAATAACTATGGGGTTTGGTCTCGGGATAGGATGACTGATAATCTTGGGCGTTCTTTTTTTTTTAACTGCTTTGCAATATACTGCTCAGAATTTATGTCGTTTTTTTCGCCAACCTTCTGTCATTGCGCCTGCTATAAGAATTTCATTATTATATTTTAATATTTGTACCTAACTGGATCTGAGGACAGAAAGGCAGCATGATATAAACCAGTGCCAACAGCAAAGTCTACTTTCGATCTTAGCGTATTGTAAAACATGTGGTACTTTGAATACTTGAAGGCAAAATCAACAGTAAAATAATGCGTCCTCTTAATTATAGCTAAGTATGGTTTTTGCGCGTCAAAGCCAGTAGAAGGATCAGTTTATGCTCGATCTTGCCTGTTGCTTCGAACCTAGCTAACACCAAACGTAAAGTACGAATAGAGTCGTTTATTCGTTCTATTCCCGCCCAAGATAGGCCCTAAAGTGACTAAGAAAAAAGGTTGTCCATGCAGTTTTATGCTCTTGTCTATGGACCAGGGCTCAACAATTTTGAAAGGAGAACGCCAGTCAAAGTTTACTTCTGTGCGGCCCTGAAATGATGACGCCTATGCCATGGATTATGATCCAACTTTTTGTACTAAAGTCTGTCTTGATGTAATATTGAATTCGTTACAAGATCCTTTCAGAAAGCCTTCATGTCTATTCTGGTGCTGAATTATTAAACGAATTGTCATTCGGAAATGGCGCTTGCAGTTCAGTCAAAATACGGTCTGAAGGTTAATAGAAAAAGAAAACGGTACAACTGACCTCAACCAAAGGATCCATGGTGAAATTAATATCACATACCGCCAACTTCACCCCAGTTGATGCGCAAAACACAGCAAATTTTAACTGTTTCAGAATAAAAACGCATCGGATGACTAAACCACGCTTTCTGGATGTGCTCTTTTTCATAGGGGGGTTAAAGATAGCTCTTTCAATGAGTACTCATCCTTTTTATGAAAAGAGCAGTCTGGTCCCAGCAATGTCAAGAGTATCAGCTTGCTATATTTTTAAGATTGTAGTGCGGCCCAAACTGAATATTTTGCATCATTTTTAATTTGAATGGCGCTCATTTTTTAATTAGTTTAAAAAAATGTTTGTAACAATAACAACACCGAAGACAAGACCGTCCTTTTCAGTTTTTAGAACATGCTTATTAATAAACGAAATGCGGAGACAAAAAGGTTGCACTTCATGAAATATTTACAAAGTTGTAGGTTTAATATAACTAAAGCCAAGGATAATAAGATTACAAAATATGAAAGGAGAACAAACCGACTTAAACATTAACAATACCTGATGGTTATTACGGTTTTGCTCACTAAAAGCAAAGAGAAACTTAGACATTACTCTTAAACTTAACATGCAAATCTAAAAACAATATCTAACATTCAAACCTGAAGAAGCAAAAACGATTTTGATAAAGAGCTAGCTAAAATGCTAGGCTTTACAACTAGTCAATCTACCCACTCATAGTTTTTTAGTGTTTCGCCAGATGAAACTGACGTTAGAGGGGGGAAAAGTCCCGCTCAATCTTGCATTAACCATTCATTACTCTATGTTCATTTAGATGAGCTAAGCACTGAGAAAACATATATGATGGAAGGCCCCTTCAACTGTTTTTAAGACCTCTGGCCTCTGCCGTCAGGAAAGCTGCATATTCGATTATGAAATATACAATACCCCAAATTTAACAGTTCAAAAGATTAGTTTTGTGGGAGGGTCGGATCATTAAAATATTAAAATCAAGACAAAACGGGGAAGTCCGTAAAATGTGATAACCTGCACATTGTTTTGGAAAAAAAATAATGAACTGTCCAAAAAATGTCGCGTGGGCCAGAAGAATCCGGAGTTACATTTAGCGCCTGTAAGGGTGTATAACTAGAATAAAAAGACCAAGCCAGATGTATGCGGACTTGAACAAACGGTGAATAGGCCTTTTTTATGGTTTTTTGAGTACACTAAGATGGCGATATAAACGCAAAGAGGTTGGCAACACCAAAAGTTTCCTAAACTAGAACAGCTGCGCAATCTAGAAGCAATAATGAAGGTCAGTATGAATATAAAAAAGTTCGAAAACCTGACACTCAAAATGCACTTAGAACCATATTTAGAATGGGAAAAAAAAATTTTAATGAATCAATAAGCCCATTGTACATTTTTTGGTCCCAAAAAAGTTTCAGAAAAGCATTTCAACTCTGGCCCTTTACATGTAAGTCAAATATGCCCGTACGACAATATCGGAAAGAAAATGAAATAACGCCGTATGGGAAAAACAGTACAACCTCCACAGAAATGAAACAAGTGTAAAAAAAAGCTTCTACAAAATTACAGTTCTTTCCAAGCAAAAAATTAGGAGACACTTTCACAATGATATTTGAAATTTCTGGTCTTAAAGATGTGGAGAGGGATGGGGTTTTGGCGTTCGAAACGCCCTTAAAAAGGAATACTGTTAGCTGGCAAAACTAGACGTTTAAACGCCTTAACGTTTGTTCGTCGTTCTTCACACGGTGAGGATATAAGGTTATTAACAACCAGCGACCAAAATTGATATTAGTCAAAATAAAACGATCTTACAGGACTAAATTGGATGAATCTTACACATTTAGGCCTCGTAGGTTTTTATTATACTGAACAAGTTTTAACGGAAAGTATGATAAAAATAATAACTGGATTAGATTAAACTCTGTTATAAAACTATGGAGCAGTTAAACTTTATGACAAAAACTCCTCATTGCTCATTGATTTGTGGGCAGACTGGTTGTGGAAAACAATATTTATCCTCGACCTGTTACAAACAGTTTATCGTTATAATTTTAATCATATTGTGTTTTCTGCCCAACACTTAAATGGAACAAAGCATATCATGATAGAAGGTTTATATGGACAGATGATGACATATATTTAGTTAATCCTAGCAATAAACTGAGTGAGTGTTTAGAACAGTTTTATAGACTGTTTGAAGGAACGCAGACACTATTTATTATAGATGACTGTTCGGCAGAAAGAGACATAGTTAAAAAGAGAAACACTTTGTCAAAACTAGCTTTCAGCGGAAGACATGCTGGGATAAGTGTGTGGATTTTATGTCAAAAATATAACTCAGTTTTAAAAGACTTTAGAGAACAGTTAAAGACTGTAGTTTTATTTCACATGAAAGACAGAGACTCATTTGAAGAATGTTTGCGTGAAAATGATGTTATTGAAAACGATCAGGAAAAACACAGGATTAAGCAAAAACTAAAATCTGAAAAGTTTAGTAAATTAGTATTAAAAAACGGATAACCCTGCACAGTATGTTTGTTTGTAGATAATCGTTATTTTTTGGGTATTGAAGTCTTACTTGTCAGAGAACAGGAAAACCTTTATTCTGGGTCACTTTCGCCCGAAACTGGTTGAGGGCGAAAGTGAGCCAGAATGAAGGTTTTCCTGTTCTCTAGAGGAAATGGCGACTAGCAAGTCAACCAAGGATTCACTCGAGGAAATCAAACAGACATTGAGGGAGATGCCAACAAAAGAGGAATTCACGAAAAAACTGAAACAACTAGCAACGAAGGAAGACTTAGTGTCGCTGACAACAGTTCTAACGGAGAAACTAGAACGAATGGAAGAAAGAATCGTCGCGCTGGAAATTGAAAAAGACAGTTTTCGTACAGAGGTGGAAAAAACTAAAAACGAAAACCGTCAACTGAAACAACAGCTTCAAACGTTAACGAGAAACATAGAAAAGAACCAAAACGAACAAGAACAGTATTCAAGGAGGTGGAACTTAAGGGTGTTTGGACTCAAAGAAACATCCGACGAAAACTGTACTGACGAGTGTCTTCGTCTATTCAATGATCGGGTGAAAGTCACGACACGGGAGGAGGATATCCAGGTGGCCCACCGAGCGCCGGCTTCCGTGCCCCAGGGGACAGCTACCCCATCGTCGCCGACAACCTCCACAGGCGGACAGCGGAAGACCAGACCACGGCCATCATCGTCCAGTTCGCCAGTCGCAGAGTACGGGACCTCATCATTAAAAACAGGAAGGGTGCTGGCCAAGTCAGTGTTGTGGTTACTGAAATTTGACGTACAAAAACTTTAAACTCCTCAAGAAAGCCCAGGAACATTCTTCCACCACCAAAAAAAAGTGCATGGACCAACTAACTGTAAAGTGATTGCCATGCTGAAGAACGGAAAGAAGTACGTGTGGATATTGACACAGACTCCCTCTTCGCAAGACACATGAAAAGGTGGGGGGTGGGAGGGGGGGAGACTTTGCCGGGTGGGGGGGAGGGGGGGGGGGGAGGTTACTGACACATAAGCATATTGTGCATAATATATAAGAAAGATACATGAAATTATATAGTTACAGTACAAGCTAAAAGTTAATCAAAGCGGATGAAAACAATCAGAGGTCTGGGGGTGAGTGGAATCGTCGACGGGGGGCGGTTACGAAGCAAATAACAGTACCCAATTCCACTTTTGAGATCGGGTGGGAGATAGGAGAGTAAGCAACAAACAACAACAACAACAACAAAAGTGGGAGAAGGGGGGTGGGGGGGGTGTGGGAGATGGAATACTTCAATAGATAGTTCAAATCCCAAATCCGGTTTGGGTCGGAAGCTCAAATAGCAGACAGACAAGTGTTTTTAAATGTATTTGTAAAAATCGTGAGGGGGGGGGGTGTGTATGACCAGGATAATTCCCCAAGGACTATCAGCAATAAGTGAAATGGTATGACCCTGCAACTACTGTGCTTTTTGGATGAACGCTGCAAATACTGTGTTTTGGTTGAACTTTGCAAATACTGTCCTTGGTTGTTGGAGACACTTGGATACACACCAATTGTGAAATAGACCCTGTGCAATCGGTAAAAATGGTAGATGGGTGTGGTTGCTGTGCGCGCGCACGTGTAGGGGGGGGAGGGCGGGTGGGGTATGTGTGTGTGTGTGCTGGTGTGTGTGTGGGGTCGTGTATGTGTTTGTGGGTGTGCTCAAGGTGCATGTTTGTGGGAAACGGTGTGTATGCACGTTGAGTGCATGTATTGATTGTGGTGTTATAACGCAAACAAGTGCTGTACATTTGTGGTGCGTGTATGGCAGGCAGTACTCTAAATGTACCGTCATCTTGTAGATGGCGCCAGAAGTGATGGTGCGTGTCAAATGGCATTGTGTATGTGTGTGTTTGTGTTGTGTGTGTGCGAAGTGTTTTGTTTGTTGTTTGAGTACTGTGTGTGTGTACAGTGTGTGTGTGCGGGTGTGATTGTGTGAGAGGGTTGAAGTATTGTAATGGTGTGCGTGTATGAAAGCGCGTGTATTTAATTTTGTGTGTGGTGTTAGAGGGTTTTGGAGTAATGATGTGTGTGGGTTGTTTGTGTGTGTGTTTGTGTGTGTGTGTGTGTGTGTGTGTGGTTTGATGTGTGTGGTGTGTGTGTGTGTGTTGTGTGCTGTGTGTGTCTGAGTGTGTGTGAGAGAGTGTGTGTGTTGTGTGTGTTAGTGTGAGGTGTGTGAGGTGTCTGTAAGTGTGTGTGTGCGTGTATATATACATGAGTGTGTGTGCATAGGTTTTTTGGGTGGTAGTGAGTGAGTGTGAGTGTGGTGGGGGTCTGTGTCCTATTGTAAGTGTTGTGGCAATGTGTGTGTGTGTGTGTGTTGTGTGCATGAACGCGTGGATATCAGGTTTCTCTGATGGATGTGACGAAGCGTCTGAACATGGAGTAGTAAAATGTATGGCTGTGAAGGTATATTGGGGTACAAATGGTGACAAAAACCACTTGTGGTGCTGACGGAAAGCCGGCCGAACCACCGCCTAATGTAAATGCGTGTGGACGCTTGGTAACATGTGAATTGAATTACCCGTCCAAATGTAACCAGTGGGGTAAATATAAAATAGATATTAGTCTTCATTAACCACCGACCTGATGTGATGCATTGGTGATGGTTGTTGAAAATTATTATAGGTCAAAGGTGAACAAATGATTGAAATATAGTTTCTTGATCAATGGTCGAATGCAAAGGTATGAGTTAATGGAACTCAGGTTGATAGAGTGCAACCTGATATATCGATATAAATGACAACATGTACCTGTTTATAATCACAGTCTGATGCGATTCATGGATTGATCATAGGTAACTCCCAGCAGGCTTCACTAAAGCATCAAAGGCTGTCGACCCCTTGATCCTCCCCGCCCCTCCCTTCCATCCCCTCCTCCGCCCGCGTCCCCCTCATTTCCCTTCCCAATATAATATGAGTTGTTCTTCGCCCAAACAGGTGGCCGGGCTGGAGTATGGTGCGACAATGGGTTCGGCCTCCCCCGCCCCCTTCCTCCTCCCCCCTGCCTTTCAAATAGATCTCCATTCTCCATTTTTTTCCCTTTCAAGTGATGGCTTTTGAATAAACATGAACCATCACCAGGATTTGAATTTGATGGTGATGGTGCTAGTAGACATGGAACTATGTAATTTTTTTTTCTCTCTTGAGGAAGTGGAAGTGTTAGGGTATTCTACTGTTTGCTGGTGTCACAGCGTCAAGTGCACATAAGCGCGCGCGTGCGCACACACACACAGGTATACACAACTGCAAATTTAAATTGTACCTTGACATCTTCATGGTGATATGCTTGTACACAGTCTATACATTTCTTTGTAGTCATTCTGTCGGCTGTGCTAGCTGAATGTTCTTTTTTTTGACAGCTTTCCATCAGTCATTTTCAATACTATCAAGTTCCATTCCAGTGTTTGTTTCCGATATGTGTAAGCAGTTCACTCTAATTTAAAAGTTCTATCCATTCAATCTTTAAACAAATTGTCTCGTTCTATGTATGATAACCTTCTTTTCTTTCCTTCCCAGGATTTGTAGTGATTCCTTAACGGTTTTGAATATATGAATGTATCATTGTCCAAATGGCATACTGAGTGGGTGTAAGGCATTCAAATTAATGAGAATAATTAGTCAATTATGTATGTAAGATGGTATGACACTGAATATGGACCTTTTGGGGGAAGTTGGATTGTTGTTGACCCTCACTTGTATGTATACCTGTCAGTGTGTATATAATGTGTGAAACTGTGTGTATATAATATATAGAATAAATATATAAATATATATATATATTTATATATATATATATATATATATAATATATATCTACTATGTTGAAAGTTTGACAAAAACAAATGTAGCTCATAGAGTAATGAACAAGAAATGATGATTCAAATCTTGCAACTTTAATTGCAATGGCTTAAAATGACATAACAAGAAAGAGATGTTTGAATATCTTCGCAAAGTAATGCTAGCATATACTTTTTTACAGGAAACACATTTAAAGGAAGCCAATGAAAAACTATATAAGAGCTACTTGGGGTTATAACTTGTGGTAGCTAGGTACTGAAACAAATAGAAAAGGTGGATGGTATACTATTTAAAAAACATTTGAATATAACATTGTATATCGTATTTATGAACCTGAGGGTTGCTTCATTTAATGGATATAGATTATTAAATAAACGTATGGGACACTGGACAATGTATATGGCCCAAGCGAGGGGATAAGCCCCCAGTTCTTTGAGAGACTAGTACAAAAATTGAGGAAATGGATAATGATTTTCATTCATTGCAGCAGGAGCCGAATTTGGCCCTTGATCTCAAGACCTGATGTTGCGCAATTATTCAAGGCGATACCAACAGACCTAAAACACGGAAAAAAAATTCTTGACATAATAGCCACGTATATTTAAAATTGATGTGTAGGAATTTTTATCCAAAATGAAAAGGCCATACACATGGCGTAAATTTATAACTCAATAAAACAAGGCCCCGGCTTGATTATTCCTGACTTCCCAGACACATCATACCAAGAGATAAGAGATGCAACTGTAGATAGTGGCTACTAGCTAACTAATCTGACCATCTTTAGTTTTCACTGGTGTTTGAAAAGATCAGTTTCAAAAGGGAATAGACCGTTCTGGAAATTTAACAATACACTTCTCAAAAAGAGATATAAATACATAGCAGAAATAAAACAGAAAGTTTTGGAGGTAAAAAAACAATATGCGTTACCAGTTTATAATACTGAAGAACTTAGTAATGTTCCAAATAATGAATTACAATTCCAGATTAACGAACAATTGTTTTTCGAAGTGCTTTTGATGGAAATACGGGGCAAAACTATTGCCTATTCTTCACACAAAAGGAAAACTGAGAAAGAAAGGGAAAGTAATCTCACTAAAAAAATACAAGCCTTGGAGGGCAATGTAAGTGAAGATAACATACAAGTACTAGAAGAACTAAGAAATGAACTGCAGACACTAAGAAACAAAAAGATGGAAGGGATAGCTATACGAGCAAAAACTAGATGGTTAAAAGATGGTGAAAAAAACAGCAAATATTTTAGCAACTTGGAAAAAAGAAATTTTGTAAACAAATCGATGAGTTACCTCGACAAAGGCAATGGTGAAATAATATCAGACCAAGATACAATCTTGTCAGAGGTACAGACCTTTTACCACAATTTGTACAGTTGCAGAGAGGTTAATGATATTAACCTTAACCACCTTTTGCCAGATGCCCCAGCAATAACTTGTGACGCGAGAGAGAGCATTAAAGGACCCCTCACATACAGTGAGGCTGCAAAAGCACTGAAAAAAATGCAAAATGACAAAAGTCCTGGTCAGACGGAGAGAACAGATAAATGTCTGTTCTACCCACTTTCACCCTCCACCGAGTTTTTGGCGAAAGTGCCCTAGAATCAGCATATTACTGTTCTCTGACAAGTAAGACGTCAATAAACCAAAAAATAACGATTATCTACAAACAAACATACTGTGTAGGGTTATCCGTTTTTAATACTAATTTACTAAACTTTTCAGATTTCAGTTTTTGTTTAATCCTATGTTTTTCCTGGTCATTTTCAATAACATAATTTTCGCGCAAACATTCTTCAAATGAGTCTCTGTCTTTCATGTGAAATAAAACTACAGTCTTTAACTGTTCTCTAAAGTCTTTTAAAACCGAGTTATATTTCTGGCATAAAATCCACACACTTATCCCAGCATGTCTTCCGCTAAAAGCTAGTTTTGATAAAGTGTTTCTCTTTTTAACTATGTCTCTTTCTGCCGAACAGTCATCTATAATAAATAGTGTCTGCGTTCCTTCAAACAGTTTATAAACTGTTCTAAACACTCACTCAGTTTATTGCTGGGATCAACTAAATATATGCCATCATCTGTCCATATAAACCTTCTATCATGATATGCTTTGTTCCATTTAAGTGTTGGACAGAAAACCACAATATGATTAAAATTATAGCGATAAACTGTTTGTAATAGGTCTAGGACAAATATTGTTTTTCCACAACCAGTTTGCCCACAAATCAATGAGCAATGAGGAGTTTTTGTCATAAAGTTTAACTGCTCCATAGTTTTATAGCAGAATTTAATCTAATCCAGTTATTATTTTTATCATACTCTCTGTCAAAACTTGTTCAGTATAATAAAACCCTACGAGGCCTAAATGTGTAAGATTAATCCAATTCAGTTCTGTAAGATTGTTTCTATTTAGACTAATATTGATTTTGTTGCTTGTTGTTATGACCTTAATATCCTCGCCATTGTGAAGAATGACGACGGTAACTTTAAGTTTTTCAACGTCTAAGTTTTGCCAGCTAATTAGAATTCCCTTTAGAAGGACGTCACTAACGCCCACAACCCCATCCCTCTCCTTATCTTTTAAGACAGAAATTTCAAATATCATTGTGAACGTGTCTCCTAATTTCATTTGCGGAATGAACTGTAATTTGTAGAAGCATCTTTCAAAACTGATTCTCTTCTGTGGAGGATGTACTGTTTTTTCCCATACGGCGTTATTTCAATTTCTTTCGACTATTGTCGTCCGGCATAAGACTTACATGTAAAGGGCCAGAGTTGAATGCTTTTCTGAAACTTTTGACGGCTAAAATATGTAATGGCTATGAATTCAAATTTATTTCCCATTCTAAATATGGTTCTAAGTGCCATTTGAGGTCAGGTTTTCGATATTTTATAACTACCAACTATTTGCTTATATCAGAGCTGACCAGAATCA
>CM031599.1:97600144-97602644 GCA_018398815.1 Conus ventricosus
TTGTCCAGTTTAATCACAAGTTTGTATATACCTCAATATGCATGGAAACATACTGTGTCCGAAACACACCCTGCTGATGAAACGAATGACGACCAGAGGTTATAATTCAAAGCAGAATAGAATATGAATATATGATAATACTGAATGCTATGTTGTATTTGTTCGTTATTTGGCGATATTGATGGGCGTTTGCTTTTAGCTTTTTTTTTTTTTTTTTTGCGGGGGGTGGGGATCAAGAAACAATGAGAAAATTGGTATCAAGAAAAAAAAAGTGCAAACACCTGTTTGGTCTGAAATGTGCTTTATACCCAACCCATTGGAGCAGATATGAACCAAACCAAGTTCAACATAACAAGCCAGTTCATATGTATATACACTCACATATACTGAACAATCTACTCCTCGTGCCGAAAGATTCATGACCATGTCATGATCGGACGTGACACTGGCCTTCCAAACAGGACCGTCATGTTTGCTGAACTGACACTGGCCTTCCAAACAGGACCGTCATGTTTGCTGAACTGACACTGGCCTTCCAAACAGGACCGTCATGTTTGCTGAACTTCGTGTCATCCATTCTCATATATTTCAGTTTTGGCAATATTTTTGTATTGTGACATTTAAACAACAATGTACTGTAACAGGTAATAGTTAAAACGCAATCATGATCATGCAATTTGTTGAACATGCTGATTTTCTTTCGACAGTGTTAATTGAAAGGTTTTGAACACCTGCAAAACACACACACACACACACACACACACACACAACACAACACACACACACACACACACACACACACACACACACACACACACACACAACACACACACACACACACACACACACACACACACACACCACACACACCACACACACACACACAGGCGCGCGCGCACGCACGCTCGCTCGCACGCACGCACGCACGCACGCACGCACGCACGCGCGCAGGCAGGCAGGCAGGCAGGAGGCAGGCAGGCAGCAGGCAGGCACGCACGCACGCACGCACGCACGCACGTCGCACGCACGCACGCACGCACGCACGCACGCACGCACGCACACACGCACGCACGCACGCACGCACACACACACACACACACACACACACACACACACACAACACGCGAGCGCGCGCGCGCGCGCGCTCGCACACACAAACACAGGGATGTATTCTGTCCTCTCTCAGAAGTGTGGAGTTGTGATTTGGGCAAAAAGTATTAATTTTGTTGGTTGCAAAAGTGCACGAATGTCACATGTTAAAGTATTATGTTATTTCTCTGGAAAAGCCTTTGTTTTACATATAAAATCTATCTTCTAATCTTTGTATAAACAGGACAAGTGAGATGTGGTAATAAACAGACGCTTCCAAAATTACTACAGCCAAATTTTGTAGTAATGTGGGGATTTTTTCAGAATTACATAATATATGGTGTTTTCAATATTTAAAAAAAAATTTAAATCATTTTTTGAGTTCATTAGGGCAAATGGTGTGTGTGTGTGTGTGTGTGTGTGTGTGTGTGTGTGTGTGTGTGTGTGTGTGTGTGTGTGTGTGTGTGTGTGTGTGTGTGTGTGTGTGTGTGACTACTGTACGTCCCTAAATTACATTGTGGTCCGATTGTTATTACGTTACACTTACAAATGCTACTTTTTAATTACAATGTAACTTACACACATCGAGGGCTCGCGGGACATTGCACACAGGAAACTAATCGCCTCCCGAATGCGTAAGTGCTGTAAATGCAAGAGTGCTTTATTGGACGAAGTTGCACTATATCACGGAAGTGATTTGATATGTCAGATGGTGCCAGGCGGCACTAGCGTGTGATGCCTTTTATAATTCATGACATTGAGTATAAAAATGAAAATACGAATGCCAGTATAAAACGATGACACAAAGCACAGGTGACAGAGCGAGCGAGCCAGAGAGAGAGAGAGAGAGAGAGAGAGAGAGAGAGAGAGAGAGAGAGAGAGAGAGTGTGTGTGTGTGTGTGTGTGTGTGTTGTGTGTGTGTGTGTGTGTGTGTGTGTGTGTGTGTGTGTGTGTGTGTGTGTGTGTGAAAGAGAGAGAGAGAGAGAGAGAGAGAGAGAGAGAGAAGAGAGAGAGAGAGAGAGAGAGAGAGAGAGAGAGAGAGAGAGAGAGAGAGAGAGAGAGAGAGAGAGAGAGACTGACACTGACACAATTTTATTGCCATTAGCAAAAGGCCCTGTTGGCGGGGGAGGGGGGGGGGGGGCATTAGCCATATCTAGCGACAGCGACTAAAAAGGAAACAAATGCAAGGCTTCCCCTGTGAAGTTACAAACTGTTCATACATATAACGTACAAAAAAGGATGAACAAAACAAGCACCCATCCATCCACACGACCCCCCCACCTGCATGCATGCACACACACACACACACACACACACACACACACACACACACACACACACACACACACACACACACACACACACAACACACACACACACACACACACCACGCACGCACGCACGCACGCAC
>CM031599.1:97607644-97610144 GCA_018398815.1 Conus ventricosus
GGAAAATATAGTAATTACAAAGAGAAAAAATAGCAAGGTTTACAAGAAAGAAAGAAAGAAAGAAAGAAAGAAAGAAAGAAAGAAAGAAAGAAAGAAAGAAAGAAAGAAAGAAGGGAAAGAAACAAAAAACAATAATGAATATATGAAAAAGGAAGACTGACGGACAGAAAGAAAAGAAAGAAAGACAGAAATAGAGGAGTGAAAAAACGAGGACAATTTCAAACCAGAGAGAGAGAGAGAGAGAGAGAGAGAGAGAGAGAGGAGAGAGAGAGAGAGAGAGAGAGAGAAGAGAGAGAGAGAGAGAGAGAGAGAGAGAGAGAGAGAGAGAGGAGCGGCGGGTACTGGTTCTCTTCAGGCAAAAGCAGTACATGACAAACATTTGGCGTGTTACATTGAATTGGTTATGATCGCACATGTATGTAAGTGAAATGCAAAGGGAGAAAGCGTCAGGAGCCTATACTAGCCAGCCATGGCCAGATCCCTTGTGAGAAAAGTGCTCAACAGTGCTCTATATGATAGTGCATACAAAATGAGCGTCTTGATGTGCATGAAAAATAGATATGACATTCAGCTCAAACTCAGCTAGGATATAAAATGTGCTGATTTGAATTGTCTAAGTGTGTTTCTTTCCTCTGATCTTAAAGTGCTAAAAAGGATCTTCTGACTTATACTGAAGTGAGCAAACCCATGGGCTGTTTTGAACGAAGAGCATGCGATAAAGATAGAAGATAAAGCTTTTTGTGTAGCTAGAAGAATAAGGGTGAGACCACACACACACACACACACACACACACACACACAACAACACACACACACACACACACACACACACACACACACACACACAACACACACACACACACACACACACACAACACACACACATATATACACACACACGCACGCACGCACGCACGCACGCACGCACGCACGCACGCACGCACGCACGCACGCACGCCACACACACACACACACACACACACACACACTCACTCACTCACTCATTCACTCACTGAGAGATATAGGGATGGAGGGAGAAAGAGACCTTGTTGTCAGACAGAGAGAGACAAAGAGAGGAGGGAGAGGGAGGGGGGGGGGGAGAAAGGGAGTTTTTTGTTTGTTTTGTTTTTTGCTTTGTCTCTCTCTCCTCTCTCTCTCCTCTCCTCTCTCTCTCTCTCCTCTCTCTCTCTCTCTCCTCCTCTTCTCACTCTCACTCTCTCTCTCTCTCTCATCGTGTAAAAAAGCTTCCAGCTTATCTATTCACCCTCATTAAAGATTTCTCTCTTCACATTCAATTCAATTTATGTTGCTGATAGAGAAGTTGTCAGCATATTCACACATTCAATTCAATTCATGTTGCTGATAGAAATTTGTCAACATATTCTTACATTCATTCAATTCATGTTGCTGATAGAAAACGTGTCAACATATTCTTACATTCAATTCAATTCATGTTGCTGATAGAAAACGTGTCAACATATTCACACATTCACTTCAATTCATGTTGCTGATAGAAAACGTGTCAACATATTCACACATTCACTTCAATTCATGTTGCTGATAGAAAACGTGTCAACATATTCACACATTCACTTCAATTCATGTTGCTGATAGAAAACGTGTTAACATATTCACACATTCACTTCAATTCATGTTGCTGATAGAAAACGTGTCAACATATTCACACATTCACTTCAATTCATGTTGCTTCTAGAAAACGTGTCAACATATTCACACATTCAACTCAATCCATGTTGCTGATAGAATGTTGTCAACACATTCACACATTCAATTCAATTTATGTTGCTTATAGAAATTTGTCAATATATTCACACATTTTAATCAGTTCATATTTTTTGTGTGGTTTTTCCACAATCAATTATTCACCTGATCAGTCAGCCATCAGTACATTAAACCACGCAATGGAACAATAAATCATTCACGTAAACAGTCAGCCAATGAATACGTTTAACCACACAATGGAACAATCAGTTATACACCCCAAACAGTCGGCCAATCAACACATTAAACAACGCAATAGAACAATCACTTATTCACCCAAAGAGTCAGCCAGTCAATGAAATGATTGCCCAAAGAGTCAACAAATCAATACGTCATGAAATCTGCCGACTATCAGACTATTCGATAGATCATCCAGCGGATTATTCACTCATAAGCAAGGTTTTGTTGTTGTTGTTGTTGTTGTTGTTGTTGTTGTTTTTTGTTTTATAAAACCTTCTTTTTATGTCTTGTTGGAAGCATCCCATCACTGCTAAAAAAACAAAAACCCAACTACAAAATTTGTCCTCTCACCAAGCCAGACACATAGCTGGAGCTAGCTAGAACCTAGGTGGACCCTAGTACCCTTGCTGTAAGGGATATCCTGCATGACCCCAAAGGCTCGTCCAAAATCACACGTCCATTCCATTGTCAGAGGCGCAACATGCTGTTCACTGTAAACTGTTGGCAACGATCTATGTCGGTGAGACATGCAGCACAC
>CM031599.1:97612644-97630144 GCA_018398815.1 Conus ventricosus
AAAACAATTCTGCAAGTGCTCAACCCCTTGAGGAGCAACATTAGTTAAGACAAGCATTAAGAGGAATATTAAAATTATCTACAAATTTGTTTCTAGCGCTGGTTTCGTCAGGATGGAGTTTGGGTTGCCCACCGCCGGTGTTATATAGCGTGCGTGTTGGTTGCACGTGTTTTGGGGGGTTTCAGGTTGTTGTACGGGGTGTGTTCACTAACAACGATTTCCATTTATGCCTGCAGTTATTTACTATTTCTGTTTTAGTATTAAGAGTTGCTAAGTGAGGTTTACATAGTATTAGTCATTTTTCAGTTAGGCATAGGTTGCATCTTTTTGAAATATTGCTGTATGGTGATGTCCTTTTTATGATTTTCCAGATATGTTACAGTATATTTTGCGTCTTTAAGTTTCCAAATGTATTTGCTCAATTCAGTTTGGTTTTTGTATCTTTCTTTGTTGAATGACTGTTGTGGTTTGCATATCTAGTTTTGAAGTGGTTTTCCAGTGATCCCTATGTATGTTTCTTTTTCATTTTCTGATGTCACGGTAGCCTGGTATACAATATTGTTGTGAAGACATTTATTGCTTAGTGGACCTGCTCGTTTTTGGTGCAATTGCAAGATTTCCTTTCTTCACCCTTCTTTGCTGTGTTGGTTTTCATTGATTGTGTTGGATGCATCAATTAGGTTTTGAGGTTGGGTATACATGAGTATGATAGTTTGACAGTGTTTTTTGTTAAATATTTTGGACAGTTTGTGTTCTTTTGGAAATGAAGTTGTTAAGATTTTGAAGAATTCTTTCCCTATGTTTGTTGTGAGTTTCCCGACCAACAACCCAAGAACCATTGAAGATAAGAAAAAAGAACTATGCAACATCTTCCAAACTCACAGCTTAAAAATTACCATGAAGCAAACAAAAGGTAGTGAACTACTTAGACATAACACTGGATCTCAATAATCACATATATAAACCATACAAAAAAACCCAACGACACACCTCTTTATGTACACATCAAAAGTAACCATCCACCATCTGTAATTAAAGACCATAACCCACGGCATAAACAAGAGACTATCAAATCTGTCATGCAGTGAGAAAGTGTTCAACAATGCAGCAGTAGAATACCAGGAGGCACTACGAAGAAGTGGATAGAATTACAAATACAATACAACCCAGATAACAACACAAATAAAAGCAAGAAAAATAGAAAAAGAAAAATCATATGGTAAAAACGACGGGAAACTCAAAAAAATTTTTTGTGTGGATTATTTCTTTCTTCTATTTCTCTTTCTTCTTACTGTCGGTTTTTGTTTTGTTTTGCTTTGATTGTTTGTTTTCTTTTCTACCCCTCCTTCTTTCTTTCTGTTTTGCTCTTCTTCTTCGTCTTCGTGGGAAGAGAAACACCGACATTCAACAATTCAAAGGAAACACACGAACAAGGACAATGCAAGAAAACGTCGGGAAGAGAACAGGAAAACCTTCATTCTGGGCCACTTTCGCCCTCAACCAGTTTCGGGCGAAAGTGGCCCAGAATAAAGGTTTTCCTGTTCTCTGATCATATATGATCCCTTGACCTACAAGCACAGTGGCAAACTAGGTCAAGTGATCATATATGATCGCTTGACCTACAAAGCACAGTGGCAAACTAGGTCAAGTGATCATATATGATCGCTTGACCTACAAAGCACAGTGGCAAACTATGTCAAGTGATCATATATGATCGCTTGACCTACAAAGCACAGTGGCAAACTAGGTCAAGTGATCATATATGATCACTTGACCTACAAAGCACAGTGGCAAACTAGGTCAAGTGATCATATATGATCACTTGACCTACAAAGCACAGTGGCAAATTAGGTCAAGTGATCATATATGATCACTTGACCTACAAAGCACAGTGGCAAACTAGGTCAAGTGATCATCTCAACCAGTTTCGAAACCCGGGCGACTCCAGAATGCCCCTTTTCCTGTTCTCTGTGTCAAACGTGCATCCATGCCCGTTTGACATAGATATAAAGTCGCAAGCCCTCTAACTGTGTCAAACGTGCATCCATGCCCGTTTGGCATAGATATAAACTACCAAGCCACCTAACTGGGTCAAACGTGCATCCATGCCCGTTTGACATAGATATAAACTACCAAGCCACCTAACTGGGTCAAACGTGCATCCATGCCCGTTTGACATAGATATAAACTACCAAGCCGCCTAACTGGGTCAAACGTGCATCCATGCCCGTTTTTACATAGATATAAACTACCAAGCCACCTAACTGGGTCAAACGTGCATCCATGCCTGTTTGACATAGATATAAACTACCAAGCCACCTAACTGGGTCAAACGTGCATTCCATGCCCGTTTGGCATAGATATAAACTACCAAGCCACCTAACTGGGTCAAACGTGCATCCATGCCCGTTTGACATAGATATAAACTACCAAGCCGCCTAACTGGGTCAAACGTGCATCCATGCCCGTTTGACATAGATATAAAGTCGCAAATCCTTTAACTGTGTCAAACGTGCATGGGTGCCTGTTTGGCCTAGTTAAGAGTAGTGAAACTACCAAGCCGCCTAACTGTGTTAAACGTGCATGGATGCCCGTTTGGTCTGGTTAGCCAAACCAACTAACCGCAGTTATTACTGTGCTGGTGATAACAGATGTCAAGTGGCCTTACCAGTTCCAGTTGACATTTTAACGCCTTCTTACCTTTACCCACCATAAGTCATCCTCAAGTTCTTACTCAAGTCATCCTTAAGTCATTGACAAGTACTTACTCAAGTCATCCTCAAGTTACTTCTAAGTTTTTACTCAAGTTGTCCTCAAGTCATCCTTAAGTCATCCACAAGTTCTTACTTAAGTCATCCTCAAGTCACTTCTAAGTTTTTACTCAAGTCATCCTTAAGTCATCCTTAAGTCATCCACAAGTTCTTACTCAAGTCATCCTCAAGTCACCCCAAGTCACCTTCTAAGTTCTTACTCAAGTCATCCCCCAAGTCACCTCAAGTTCTTACCCAAGTTAACCTAAGATCATACAAGTCATCCTCTAAGTACAACCAAGTTCTTATTCAAGTTATCTTATAATTATTAAAAAAATTACAATCTATGTTTTTGTTTAACAGCAGATGTCTAATATAGTACACACACGCCTCAAAAAACGCGTCATCAAATGAGAAATTTTGCTCGGCGTTCTCTGCGCGAGATCGGTCAGCATAGATCTTAATGAAGTTCTTACATCCTAAGCAACCGCATTGATTACAATTCGGGTCTATGGAAATGTCTTTTATAGACTCCATGTCTTTATTTATTGACTTTATCATTTTATAATACGCCATGATCTATTTTATTAAAAATATTTTAAAATATTATTGCATTATAAATGGATCAAAATGATGCTTTGTTATTGGCGGTTTTGGCGTGCTGTTGTCTTTTTCTGTATTTAGCGGTTCAGATTTTTTTGATTGCTTTTGTTTTTGTTGCCATTGGTTATATATTTTATAAACCCAATAACCCCCCAACAGCAGCAATGGGGCAAAAATGGGGAACAGTTTTTAAATTCAAAAATTCCCTGAAGACTTTTGGGGGCCTTGAACGCATGGAGGGTTTTTTTAGCCGGGAATTTGGGTCCCAACCCCGTTTTTTTGGGGTGGCGTGTTATGGTTTTTATAGGGGGTTATTTTCTGTTTAACATTAAATTTTTTTTGGGGCTGGGTTTCCCCTCCTAATTTTTTTTGCTTTAAAACGCCCAGGGGTGCTTTTCATGGCCCCCCACCGGTTCAAATGTTTTTTGATTCTGCGATTTTTTTGGCTTGGTTACTTTCCCCCAAACCCAAAAACAGTAATTTCCAATCCTAACCCCCTTTCGCCCCCAAACTTTCGGGGGAAAAATGCCCTAGGATTTTGGGATATTAAGTTCTTGCAATAAGCTTCAATAACCCCAAAAAAAAACGATTATTTACAAACCCAAAAATACTTTTAGGATTATCCGGGTTTTTTTTAAATAATTTACTAAAATTTTCAGATTTCATTTTTGCTTAAAACCATGTTTTTTTCCCGATAATTTTTAATTTAAAATCAATTTTTTCGAAACTTTTTTCAAAAAAAGGGCTCTGTCTTTTATATGGGAAAAAGAAAATACCGTCTTTAAAAGGTTTCTTTAAAATCTTTTAAAAACCCCGGGTTTATTTTTTGGATAAAACCCCAACTTATCCCCCTATGTTTCCCTGAAAAACCCCGCTTTTTACAAAGTGTTTCTCTTTTTAACTATATCTTTTTTTTGGGGGAACCCTTCTATAATAAAGAGGTCTGCGTTCCCCTTTAAACACTTTTTAAAAAATATTTTAAAAACCACCAAATTTTGTGCTAGGATTAAATAAATAACGTCATTGTCTTCCCCTATAAACCTTCTATCATGATATCCTTTTTTTCCTTTTAAAATGTTGGAAAAGAAAAACACAAAATGATCAAAAATTATAGCCCATAAACCCCTTTTTTTAATAAGTCTGGGGCAAATATTGTTTTTTTTCCCCAAAACCCGTCTGGCCCCCAAAAACATTGAAAAAATGAGGGGATTTTAAATAAAGTTTAACTGCTCCATTTGTTTTATAACAGAAATTTTAAACTAATCCAGTTATTATTTTTATTTATATTTTTCCCCCTCAAAAATTTTCATATAATTTAAAAAACCTTTAAGGCCCTAAATTGTTAAGATTAATTTCCCAATTTAGTTTCCCGTAAAATTTTTTTCTATTTAAGTCAACAAATTTATTTTGTTGGTTGTTGGGGTTTTGATCTTAATATCCTCAACCCTTGTGAGAACGAAAGACAACAACCTTAAAGGGGTTTTAAGTCTAAATTTTGCCAGCTAAAAATTAATTTTCCTTTTTTAAGGGGCGTCACAAAAGCCCCCAACCCCCTCCCTCTCCACATCTTTAAAGACAGAAATTTCAAATTCATTGTGAACGTGTCTCCTAATTTTCTGCTTGGAAAGAACTGTAATTTTGTAGAAGCTTTTTTTACAACTGTTTCTTTTCTGTGGGGAGTACTGTTTTTTCCATACGGCGTTATTTCAATTCTTTCCGACTATTGTCGTCGGCATAAGACTTACATGTAAAGGGCCAGAGTTGAATGCTTTTCTGAAACTTTTTGACGGCTAAAATATGTAAATGGGCTTATGAATTCAAATTTTATGTCCCATTCTAATATGGTTCTAAGTGCCATTTGAGGTCAGGTTTTCGAACTATTTTATATTCATACTGGCCAACATTATTTGCCTCTAGATTGCGCAGTTGTTCTAGTTTAGGAACTTTTTGTTGTCGCCAACCTCTTTGCGTTTATAATCACCATCTTTAGTGTACTCAAAACCATACAAAGCGCCTATTTCACCGTTCTGTTCAAAGTCCGCAACATCTGCAAGGTCTTTTAATTCTAAGGTTATACACCTTACAGGCGCTAATGTAACTCTGATTCTTCTGGCCCACGCGACATTATTTTTTAGTAACGTATTATTTTATTTCCAAAACAATGTGCAGGTTATCACATTCACAACTTTCCCGCTTTGTCTTTGATTTTTATATTAAATGATCCGACCCTCCCACAAACTAATCTTTAAACCGTAAATTAGGGAATTGTATAATTTCATAATCGCAATATGCAGCTTTCCCTGACGGAAGAGCTCTTAAAACAGTTGAGGGTCTTCCATCATATAAGTTTTCATCAGTGCTTAGCTCATCCAAATGAATATAGAGTAATGAATGTAATGCAAGATCGAGCGGATTTTCTCCCTCATAAGTAGTTTTGTTTGCTGCAACTCTAAAACTATGAACGGGCAGATGGGTAGTTGTAAAGCTAACATTTAGCTAGCTCTTTATAAAAAAGGTAACCTACTTCTTCTTCTCAGGTTTGAAGGCCAACATTGTTTTTAGATTTGCATTGTAAGTTTGAGAGCAATGTTGAAGTTACTCATTGCTTCTTTTAGCGAGCAAAACCCGTAATAACATCAGGTATGGTTAACTGGCTAACTAATAGGCCTCTATTATTAACTTTTCTAATCTTATTATTCTCCTTGGCTTTGCTTATATTAAACCATACGACTTGTAAAATATTTCATGGAGCGCGACCGTTTTGGCCCCGCAATTGTTATCAATAGCATGTTTCTAAAACGAAGGACTGTCTTGAGTTGTTATTGTTACAAACATTTTTTAAAACAAATTAAAAATGAGCGCGTTCAAATATACTGATGCAAAATATTCTGTTGGGCCGCACTACAATCTTAAAAATATAGCAACTGTACTCTTGACATTGCTGTGACCCAGACTGCCTCTTTCATAAAAGTTGAGTACTCATTGAGAGCTATCTTTAACCCCCTATGAAAACGACCACACAAGAAAGCGTGGTTTAGTCATCCGATGCCGTTTTATCGACCAGTTAAACTTTGCTGTGTTTGCGGTCAACTGGGGGGGGGGGTGGCGTATCCTTTACATTCCCCACATTTGCACGGTGGGCTCTTTACCCCAAGGGCCGTTTCTTGCGCAGTGAAACATCCCTCCACACCTGACGAAAAATTTATACTGACACGGGGGCCTCGCACACACCATACAAAAAATACGCTAAAGACCGTGCCCAAATACCCCGGTCTATTTCCTTGCCCCCTACACACACACACACACACACAACACACCCCAACACACACACACCCACACAACACCCACCCCACACACACCCCACACACACACACAACACACACCGCACACACACACAAAAGTTTTTTTTACCCCGCACGCTCGGAAACTTTCTTTTTTGTGCCCCACGCAAACCGCGCCACCCGCCAACTTAAACACGATAAACAGAGCGCCCCCCAAAATATGCAAAAGTTTAAAATTTCCAGCAGCAATAGCAACTGAAATATACTCTTCACTCTTTAAAAATTCATATGTAACCCTGTAATACTTGACACAAAAAAATGTAAAAACGTTCCCGGGACAGTAAAACGTAACAAAAAGAAGCGGGAAATAAAAACCACACACAACAAAAAAAAAAATAAGAAAAAAACAGGGGTAGGGTAAAGCTTATTCAACACTTAACAAAAAACCAGACGTGTGATTTCTGATTAAACAGGACTTCTTGGGAAACGCCCAAAAAATAAAAAGACTGAAAAATTCCCAAAAAAATTGCCCTCCCCTGACGCCTTTTTGGGCAAAAAAAAAAAAAAAAGTAATTACGAAAAGGAAAAAATAGCAAGGTTTCCCAAGAAAGAAAGAAAAAAAAAAAAAAAGAAAGAAAGAAGGGGAAAAAACCAAAAAACAATAATGAATAATGAAAAAAGGAAGACTGAGGGAACCGAAAGAAAAGAAAGAAAGACAGAAAAAGAGGAGTAAAAAACGAGAAAATTTTCAAACCAGAGAGAGAAGAGAGAGAGGGGAAGAGAGAAGAGAGAAGAAGGAGAGGAGAGAGAGAGAGAGAAGAGAGAGAGAGGGGTGGGAAACGGGTTCTCTCAGCAAAAGCAGTACATGAAAAACATTTGGCGTTTTTAATTTAAATTTGGTTAGATCGCACATGAAATGTAAGTGAAATGCAAAGGGAAAAAAAGCGCAAAACCTATACAACCACCATGACCAATCCCGTGAAAAAAATGCTCAACAGGGGCTCTAAAGTTAGTGCATACAAAAGAGCGTCTTGTTTGAAAGAAAAATAGATAAAACTTTTCAGCTAAAACCAGCTAGGAAAAAAAATTTGCTGTTTTAAATTTGTCAAAGGTGTTTTAAACCCCTTTTGATCTTAAAGTGCAAAAAGGATCTTCTGACTTATACCCCATTTCCGAAACTCAAACAGTTCTTCTTTAAAACCCCCTTAAAACAACTCTTTTTAAAAAACAAAAATTTTTCTCTCCTTCCTGGTGTGTGGGTGTGTGCGTGTGTGGGTGTGTGTTGTGTGGGGGTTGTGGGGTGTGTGGTGTGGTGTGGGGTGTGTGGTGTGTGTTTGTGTGGTGTGTTGCGCGCGGTGTGTGGGGTGTGGGGTGTGTTTTGGGGGTGTTTTGGTGTGTGTTTGTGTGTGTTTGTGTGGTGTGTCTGTTTTGTGTGGTGTGTGTTTTGGGGGGGTTTTGGTGTGGTGTTGTGTGTGTGTGGGTTGGGGTTGTGGGGGTGTGGTGTGTGTTTTTGTGGGGTTTTGTTTTTGGTTTTATTGCTGAAAGGGGCCCCCCCTTGGGCCTTTTTTTTAAAATTTAAAAGCACTAAATGTTCCTTATTTTAATTTTCAATTCGATTCATTTGCTTCTAAAAAACGTGTAAACCCTATTCAAAACCTTTCAATTCAACCCCATTTGTGAAAAAAATGTTGTCAAAAACATTAAACACATTAAATTTAAAATTCATTTACTTATGAAATTTTTCAACATATCACCATTAAAATCATTCAAAATTGTTTGTTTTTTTTTTAAACAAAAATTATTCACCTTTTTCTTTCCAGCCAATCGGGTACAAAAAACCCCACGAAAAGGAACAATAAATTATTCACGTAAACATTTAACCAATGAAAAAACGTTTAACCCACAAAGAACAATCATTTAAACCCCCCCAAAAAAGGTGGGCCAACCCAACACTTAAAAACAACGCAATAGAAAAAATTTCACTTTTTAAACCCCAAAGAGTCGGGCCCATTCAATGAAATGATTCCCCCAAAAGAGTCAAAAAATCAATATGTTCAAAAATTCTGCCGACCATCAGACTTTTTCGATAACATCCAGCGTTTTTTTTCACTCAAAAAGCAATTTTTTTGTTGTTGTTTTGTTTGTTTTTTTCTTTAAACAACCTTCTTTTTAAGTCTTTTTTTAAAAGAAACCCCACTGCAAAAAAACCCAAAACCCCCAACGAAAAATTTTGCCCTTTCTCACCAAGCCAGACACACAGCGGAGCTAGTTTAAACCTGGGTGGACCCAAAGTACCCTTGCTGTAAGGGATACCCTGCTTAAACCCCAAAAGGGCTCGCCCAAAAATCACACGCCCAAATTCCATTGTCAGGGGCCAAAAACCCTTTCACTTTTAACTTTTGGGCAACGATCTATGCCCGGTGGGGACATGCAGCACACTGCGACACCCCGTCCCCCTAAACTGGCTGACAATGTCATCACAACTCGGGCCACCTCTGCACTTAAACCCAAACTCCAACACACATCAGCCATGTCAAACGTTCTGTCCCCTTTGGGCGATGCCCCTTCTTGTCCTTTTTTTTTTTTTTTTTTTTTTTTTTTAACCCAAGGGCAGTTTTAATCTATGGTAAAATGCCCAATAAACAAAAGCGAAAGAAAAAAGACTGTACTGTGTTGGGTGGGGTTTTGTTTTGGGGTGTGTGTGTGTGTTGTGTGTGTGGAGTGTGGTGTGGGGTTGTGTGGTGGGGTGGGTGTGTTTTGGTGTTTTGTGTGCGTGCGGCTTGCGTCCCGTGCGTGCGTGCGGGGTGTTTGGTGGGGTTGTGTGGTGATGTGTGGGGTGTTGTGTTTTGGGTTTTTTTGGGGTTTGTTGTGTGTGTGGTGTGTTTTTTGTGGTTTTTGGGGTTTTGTGGGGTGGGGGAGTTTGTTGTTAAAAAAAAACACTAAGTGAAACCCCAAAACGGGCTTGCGGGGGCGCGCGCGCGCACACACACACACACACACCCACACACACACACACACACACACACACACACACACACACACCCCACACACACTCGCACGCACGCACGCACCCCACACAAAAACACACACACCCCACCAAACGCAACACACACACACCCCACAAAACACACCACACACACACACACACACACACACACACCATGTGCGCACAAAACCTAGCGCGTCCCCTCTCCTCCCCCTTCTCTCCCCCTCCTCTCTCTCTCTCTCCCCTCTCTCCCGCCCTCTCTCTCTCTCTCTCTCACACCCCAAAACACAACACAAAACACACAATGTGCGCACACACGCTAGCGCGTTCTCCCCTCTCCTTTTCCTCCTCTCTCCCTTCTCTTCTCTCTCTCTCTCTCTCTCCTTCCCCCTCTCCTCCCCTCCTTTTAAATTTTTTCCCCTCCACAACCTTCCCTAATATTTTATTTTTAGGGCAAAAACAGGAAGATATCCCCTCGTTTTCGAATTTGTAAAGTGTTTTAAAAAATTTTGGGCCTAAAATTTACTAACCTACCACTGCGAAAAAATTTGCAGAAAATTCAAAAAATGCTTGTTATACAACATGAATCGGCCCATTTAAATTTGGGGCTCAAATGTTAAGAAAATTTTATGTGGGGGAAATGGTTTTGGGTATTTTTATGGCTAAGCCAAGGTCAGGTTGGGGATTATGGTTTTTTTAGTAAATTTCAAAGTTTGTTTAACTCCTGCTATAAAAAACCCTTTGGGTTTTTCAAAAATTTGGGAAGCTAATGAAAAAAAAAAAATATATTTGGTTTTTCATTCTTTAAAAAATGTTTTCAAGCAAAAAAAAATTTTTAATTAAATTTGTATTGGATAAATGGCAAAAGGGTTTTTCCTCAGTTTCCCAGATTTAAGGGAGTTGCGGCCTAAAAATGAAAACTTTGGGTTTTCAAACTGAAGAAGTAAAAACAACTTTCCCCCTCGGGGGGAAAGGGAACAGGGGATGAAATTCATTTACTGTTAAATTTGCTCTGTTTAAAATAAGAAAGGCGAAAAAGCTGTATTATTCTAAATTCCTTTACAGGGAAAAAATGATTTAGAGGGTCGGTAAAATATATTTTTTCAAATAAAAAATGAAAATGAACGATAACCCGGCTAGTTTTAGCAGAAGCAATGAAAATTAGGAAAGTTTTAAATTTAACAAAGTCAACAAATTTTCATGAAGAACCCCCCATCTGTATAACCCCCCGTTTCGGGGCCAAACATCTCTCTGTTTCTGTCCCCTGTCCCCTGGGCTCTCTCTCTCTTTCCCCTCGCACCTCTCCCCCCCTCTCTTTCTCTCTCTCCTCTCTTCCCCTCTCCCCCTCTCTCTCTCCTCTTTTCTCTCTCTCTCTCTCTCTCTCTTCCCCCCTCTTTTTTCTCTGCGTGCGCCCCCCCCCCGGGTGTTTTGAGTGCGCGCGCGCGAGCGCGTGCCCTGTGCATGCCCCTGCATGTGCGGGCATATTTTTTTTCAAGGGGTGTGTGTATAGGGCTTTTTGATAAAGATATGAACATTTAGACAAAACCTTTACTTTAAAATATTATGAATGTCCCCCCTTTTTGAAGGGCTGTAAAGCTATTTGGGCAATAAAAAAAGTGTCAGTTTCGTGGGCATGGGCTCTCTCTCTCTCTCTCTGTTCTCCCCTCTCCCCCACACACACACACCACACACACACCACACACACACACACACAAAACACACACACACACACACACACACCAAAAAAAAGATTTCAAGTGTGGAAGAAGGGCAGATTAAAAGTGGTGTGGTGGGGGTGGTGGTGGTGGTTGGGGGTGAGGGAATAGAAGGAGAAGCGACAGGAGAATGTGGGGGGGGATTCCACACACACAAAAAAAAGTCTTTTTAATTTTTTGGTTGTAAACCCCGGGCTTTAAACCTTTTGGGGGGAAAAAGAGCGGGAAAGGGTTTCCCTCAAGATCCAAAGCCGGAAGGGAAATAAAACCCTTTAAAAAAAGAAAAAGCACATGGAATCACAAAAAATTGCCCCATTCTCCACTTGACAGTAAAAAAAGATGTTGGAAAAAAAAGTTTCCCAGCAAATTTGTTTTGGTGGCCCCGCATCGGGCGGGGCAACTGTTTTGTTGTTTGAATCCCAAAAATGTAATTAGGTTTGGGGGGAAGTGTTTAGAAAAGGGTGTAAAAGTCTTTAAAATAAAGGTTAGGGGGTATTTCCTCTCCCCTCTCTCTCTCTTTTCCCCTCCCCTCTCTCCTTCTCTCTCTCTCTTTGGTTTTTTAAAAAGAATGCCCATCCCCCCAAAAAGGGTGGGTGCAAAACCGTAGTTGTTTTTTTGAGTTGTCAAAAAAAAAAACCAAGGTGCCAAAACCCGGGGAGTCAACTTGGGGGGGGGCCTGCCCGTAGAACTGACGGGCCCGGGGTTTAAACAACTCACACGGGGGAGGGGGCCCCCCGTCTTCCACCCAGTGGTGATGGGTATCTGATTTTCCCTTTTTCGGAAAAGGGGGAAATGGCGAAAGGAAAAGGGAAAGGGTTTGCTTCAACTATGCGTTTTCCGACTTTGGAACCCCTTTTTCAGTTTGCTGCACATAAGGGGTTTTTTGGGTCTAGACTTAAAACCCAACCAAAAAACAACAAAGGAAAAGAGTTGCTGGTCAACGGGGAAAAAAAATTGGGGGGTGCTTCTTTCAAATATTTTTGGGGTTTTTTTGGTATTTTTTCCCGCCACAGTTTAAAAAAGCCTGAGGGGGTTTCCCCCCCGACTGAAATGGGCCTTTACTGGGTTTTGGGGGAGACGTCTTCAACCCCATGCACAAGGGCCCAAAAGAAAAACAGCTTCAAAAACATTTTCTGTCGTCGCCTCGTCGTCCCCCGTTGTTGTTGTTGTTGCTTGGGTCAATTTTCTGCAAATTTCGGGTTTCTACGGGCCCTTTCCGCAATTTCTGTTTAGGTGGTCGTTGTTGTTGTTATGTTGGGAGTGGTGTGGGGGAGGGGGGAATTTTTTTTTTAAATTTTTAAAATTTTTTGGTTTTTTTTTTAATTCTTTTTTTTTCCCTTTTTTTTTTTGGGGGTTTTGAAAACCTTTGGAAAACCCTTTTGTGAAAAAGAAAATTTTAAACCCCCCCCCCCTTTTTTTTAACGTATTGTATATAAAATATATATAAAAATATATATATAAAGAGAGAGAGAGGAGAGAGAGAGAGAGAGAGAAGAGAGAGAAGAGAAAAGGAGAGAGATCAGTATGGGTTTAAAAAACCAAAAACAAATTTCCCGCAAGTACCCCAAACCCCCCTTTGGGGGGCAACAATTTGTTAAAACAATAAAAAGAGGGAAAAATTTAAAAAATTTTTACCCAAAAAATTTTTTTCTAGCGCTGGTTTGTTTTTTTTTTTTTTTTTTTTTTTTTTTTTTTTTTTTTTTTATTTTTTTTTTTTTTTTTTTTTTTTTTTTTTTTATTTTTTTTTTGGGGGTTTTTTTTTTTTTGTTTTTTTTTTTTTTTTTTTTTTTTTTTTTTTTTATTTTTTTTTTTTTTTTTTTTTCCCCCCGGGAAGGTTTGGGGTTTTTGAAATTTTAATAATGGTGTGGGGGGGCCTTTTTTAATTTTTGGTAGGGTTCAGTTTTTTTTTTTTTTGTTTTTTTTTTTTTTGGGGGGGGGGTTTTTGTTTTCTTGTTTAAAAGACCTTTTGTGGTTTAATTTTCTAGTTTTTGAATTGGTTTTGTGGGGTTCCCCCGTATTGTTTTTTTCCCTTTCTGTTTTTCCGAAAAGCCCGGGATTAAAAAATTTTTTTTAAAAATTTTTCCTTATGTTACAGTTTTTTTGGCTTTTAAACCCAAATTTTTTCTTTATTCTTTGTTTTTGGATTTTTTTAAAAGGATTTTTTTTGGGTTTTCATAAATTTGGTTTTTTAAAGGTTTGGGGGATCCCCTGAAGTTATTTTATTTTGGACGGAGGGTTTTTTGTTTAAAAAATTTTTAAAGGGAAAAGTTTTTTTTGGTGATTTGAAGATTTTTTTCTTTCCCCCTTGTTTTGGTTTTTTGAAATTCCCCCCCAACAAAGGAAATTTAAGGGTAAAAAAAGATATGGAAAATTTTTTAAAATTTCATTTTTTATTTAAATTTTAAAAAAATTTTTCCCATTTTTTAAGCCAAAAAAAAGGATGAAAATAATAAAAAAGAAACAATTTAAAACAAATTAAAAACCTTCCAAAAGGAAATTCAAAAATATTAAAAAACCCATACAAGAAAAACCCCAAAGACACAAACCCTTTATGTACAATTAAAAAAAAACCATCCCCATCTGAATTAAAGACCATAACCCACGGCAAAAAACAAAAACTAAAAAATCTGTCATGCAAAGAGAAGTGTTCAACAACAGCAGTAAAAATACCAGGGGGGCACTACAAAGAAGTTGGGGTAAAATTTCCAAAATACAATACAACCCCAGGGAAAAACACAAATTTAAAAGCAAGAAAATAAAAAAGAAAAATCATATGGTTTAACCCCCCATACGACGGGAAACTCAAAACCCTTTTGTTGTTGTTGATTTATTTCTTTCTTAAAATTTTTCTTTCGTCTTAAATGTCGGTTTTTTTTGTTTTTTTTTTGTTTTTTTGGTTTCTTTTTTACCCCCCCCCTTTCCTTTTTTTTCGTTTTGCTCTTTTCCTTTATCTTCGTGGGAAGGAACACCCCCACATTCAACAAAATTTTAAAACCCAAAAAAACGAACAAGGAAAAAACAAGGGAAAAAGGCGGGGGATCAGACGCCCCCCCGAAAAACTCCCCTTTATGATCTCTCAACCCCCACACCCCTCTCTCCCTTTTCCCCCTTTTTCCCCATCCGGGGGGGCCTTCCCCTCTTACGCAAAGGGTTTAAGAATACCAATTTTTCTCAGGGGCCTTTTTCGCTATTCCTTACCCTCGAGCGATATTTAAGTGCATTTGAATTTTTTTATCCCCATGCTTTTTGAAAAACCCCCTCTTTCAGAACCTTTCAATTGTGGGACCCCAAGTGGTTTTTCCCCCCCGCACACTTTTGCGCGACGGTTTTTTTTTATCTAAATGAAGAAAATTTGTTTAAATCCCCTTTCAGCCTGTTTCTTTGTTTTTTAAGAGTTTTTTGCATTAACTCTTAACGGTGACATGGGTGTTTTACATTACACCTCTATTTTTTTTGATTTAAAAACCCATAAATATTGAGGGAATCTGCGCGCACAAAGCCTGGCGTTGGGGGGCGTGAGTTGTGTGGTGTGGGGTGTGTGTGGTGTTGTGTGATTTTGTGGTGTGTGTGTGAGTGATTCACATTACAAATTTAAACACTTTTTGCTTCTTTTTAAGGGAAAGGGGTACACCTCCATACCAATCGTCCCTTAAAACCCAAAATCGGGGGATAAAAAAAAGAAAATAAATAGCTTTTCCCGACTTGATCCACAATTTCCCTTTTCCCCAAAAATTTCGAATTTTGAGTGCATCATAAAAAAGGGACTTTGCAAAGCAGACAATGAACTTCGCGATTCAAATAATGGTGCCCTTTAGTGTCGGGGAAGAAAGCATTTAGATCCTTTAAAAAGAAAAAATGCATTTTTCACCCGAGGGGTTTGATCCTGAAGATTTTTTGCATGCAATTTCCTTTGAGATCTTCATTAAAGCCAGGGGAAAATTTAAGGGCTGTTTGGGGAGCCCCGTTGAGAAACTTCATTAGAACCTGGGTGAGCGCAAAGCTGCTCCCGGGGGCCCCTGTTTAGAAAACTTTAATAGAAGCCCCGGGTGAATTGAAGGGGTGTTCGGGGGTCACGTTTTGGGAAATTTCAAATTTTAAAACCTGGGTGAACTGAAGGGCTGTTTTGGGGGAAAACGGGGGAAATCTTCATTAGAAACCCGGGTGAATTTAAGGGGTGTTCGGGGGTCACGTGTCAAGAAACTCATTAGAACCAGGGGGAATTTTAAGGGGTGGTTTAGGGGTCACTTTTCCCGATCTTTATTAGAACCAGGGTGAAAAAAAAGGGGTGTTCGGGGCCCCCCAAGGCACATTAAAAAGCCCTTTCATTTAAAGCAGTGGGTGACGTGAAGACATAAAAGAGGTGATCAGAGAAAAAGACCCCTGGACACATATGGGAGGGCCAGCGCCCCGCGAACACACACACCACATTTTACACACACAACACACACACACACACACACATAAAACCCCACACAAAACACACACACACAACCCCGCACGCACGCAACGCACCCACGCACGCACGCAACGCACGCACGCACGCACCACGCCCACACCAAACACACACACACACACACACACACACACAAAGGAATTTTGGTTTAACCCGAAAGGGTTTTTTGATTTCTGTTTGAAACATTTGTTTTCCTTTAATTTCCCTTTATTCCTTTCCCCCCTCCCGGCCTTCCTTTCCCTTTCCCTTTCCCTTTCCTTTTCCTTCCTTCCCTTCCTTTTCCTTTTCCCTTTCCCTTTCCCTTTCCCTTTCCCTTCCCTTCTTTTCCCTTTCCCTTTCCCTTTCCCTTTCCCTTTCCCTCCTTTCCTTTTCCTTTCCTTTCCCTTTCCCTTCCCCTTTCCCTTTCCTTTCCCTTTCCCTTTCCCTTTCCCTTTCCTTTTCCTTTCCCCCCTTCCTCCTTCCTTCTTTCCCTTTCCCTTTCCTTCCCTTTTTTTTCCTTCCTTCCCCCTTCCTTCCCCCATCCTTCCTCCTTCCTTCCCCCCTTCCTTCCTTCTTTCCTTCCTTCCTTCCTTTTTCCTTCCCTTTTTTCCTTCCCCTTTCCCTTCCCTTTCCCTCCTTCCTTCCTTCCCCTTCCTTCCTTTTCCCTTTTTTTCTTCCTTCCTTCCTTTTTTTCCTTCTTTCCTTTCCCTTTCCTTTCCTTTTCCCTTTCCCTCCTTCCTTCCTTCCTTCCTTCCTTTCCCTTTCCCCCCTTTTCCTTTTTTCCTTTTCCCTTTCCTTCCTTTCTTCCATCATTCCTTTCCCGTTTTCCCCTTGGTTTTCCCTTTCCCCCTTGCATAAAATGGTTTGAAAAAAAAACCACAGGGCTAAAAATACAAGTTCATAATCATTCATATTTCCCAAAAGCAAAATGGTAATGCGGCGTGGATTCATGTTTAAACTAGTTTTTTCTCTCTCTCTCTCCCCTTTTCTCTCTCCTCTCCTCTCTCCTCCTTTTCTTTTTCTCCTCTCTCTCCTCTCTCCCCAGGCTGGGTGGGAAAAAAGCATGCGCAATTTCCTTTTCTCATTTCCCTGGGTTTCATAAAAAATTCCCTTCGTTTGTTCGGTTTGTTCCCTCTTTTCCCTCCCCCCCCCCTTCCCTCCTTTTTTCCCCTCTCTCCTCCTCTTTTCCCCTCTCTCTCCTTCTCTCTCCCTACTCTCTCTCTCTCCCCTTTCTCATTTTCTCTCTCTCTTCCCCTCCCCCTCTCTCTCTCACTCCTCCTCTTTTCCTCTTCCTCTCTCTGTGTGCCCTGTAAAACCAAACAGCCAAACTTTCCAGCACCCCATCAATTTCCGGATGTTAAAAAACTGCTACTGTCATTTAAACACAGTGTGTGTGCGTGTGTGTTGTGTGGTGTGGGGTGTGTGTAAAGTGGTGTGTGGGTGTTGGTGGTGTGTGTGTGTCTTTTGGGGCGTGTGTGCATGTGGTGTTGCGTTTTTAAGTGACCTTTTTGGGCCTTTCAAAAACATAACTTTAATGTGTCTGAAAAAACCCTGGAAATTTTTAAAATCCAATCCAGAATTAAACCCAGGGAAAAAAAACCCCAGGGGAAAAGCGTCCCTTCAGATCCCTTTCCCCAGAAGGGAAAAAAGCCCTTTATAAAAAATAAAAACCCTTTATAATAAATAAATTAGCCCTTTTTTAATAAATAAATTAGCCCTTTATAATAAATTTA
>CM031599.1:97633489-97635989 GCA_018398815.1 Conus ventricosus
AAAAAAAGCTTCTACAAAATTACAGTTCTTTCCAAGCAGAAAATTAGGAACACGTTCACAATGATATTTGAAATTTCTGTTTTTAAAGATGTGGAGAGGGATGGGGTTGTGGGCGTTAGTGACGTCCTTATAAAAGGAATTAATATTAGCTGGCAAAACTTAGACGTTAAACGTCTTAACGTTACCATCGTCGTTGTTCACAATGGCGAGGATATTAAGATCATAACAACAAGCAACAAAATCAATGTTGACTTAAATAGAAACAATCTTACAGAACTAAATTGGATTAATCTTACACATTTAGGCCTCATAGGGTTTTATTATACTGAACAAGTTTTGACAGAGAGTATGATAAAAATAATAACTGGATTAGATTAAATTCTGTTATAAAACTATGGAGCAGTTAAACTTTATGACAAAATCCCCTCATTGTTCATTAATTTGTGGACAAACTGGTTTGTGGAAAAACAATATTTATCCTCAACCTGTTACAAACAGTTTATCGTTATAATTTTAATCATATTGTGATTTTCTGTCCAACACTTAAATGGAACAAAGCATATCATGATAGAAGGTTTATATGGACAGATGATGAAATATATTTAGTTGATCCTAGCAATAAACTAAGTGAGTGTTTAGAACAGTTTTATAGATTGTTTGAAGGAACGCAGACACTATTTATTATAGATGACTGTTCGGCAGAAAGAGACATAGTTAAAAAGAGAAACACTTTGTCAAAACTAGCTTTCAGGGGAAGACATGCTGGATAAGTGTGTGGATTTTATGTCAAAAATATAACTCGGTTTTAAAAGACTTTAGAGAGCAGTTAAAGACTGTAGTTTTATTTCACATGAAAGACAAAGATGCATTTGATGAATGTTTGCGTGAAAATGATGTTATTGAAAATGACCAGGAAAAACATAGGATTAAACAAAAATTAAAATCTGAAAACTTTAGTAAATTAGTATTAAAAACGGATAACCCTACACAGTATGTTTGTTTGTAGATAATCGTTATTTTTTTGGTTATTGAAGTCTTACTTGTTAGAGAACAGGAAAAGGGGCATTCTAGGTCGCCCTAGCCCGAACCTAGGATTTGCGACTTTATATCTATGTCAAACGGGCATGGATGCACGTTTGACACAGTTAAAGGATTTGCGACTTTATATCTATGTCAAACGGGCATGGATGCACGTTTGACACAGTAAGAGGGCTTGCGACTTTATATCTATGTCAAACGGCATGGATGCACGTTTGACCCAGTTAGGTGGCTTGGTAGTTTATATCTATGTCAAACGGGCATGGATGCACGTTTAAACCCAGTTAGGTGGCTTGGTAGTTTATATCTATGTCAAACGGGCATGGATGCACGTTTGACCCAGTTAGGTGGCTTGGTAGTTTATATCTATGTCAAACGGGCATGGATGCACGTTTGACCCAGTTAGGTGGCTTGGTAGTTTATATCTATGTCAAACAGGCATGGATGCACGTTTGACCCAGTTAGGTGGCTTGGTAGTTTATATCTATGTCAAACGGGCATGGATGCACGTTTGACCCAGTTAGGTGGCTTGGTAGTTTATATCTATGCCAAACGGGCATGGATGCACGTTTGACACAGTTAGAGGGCTTGCGACTTTATATCTATGTCAAACGGGCATGGATGCACGTTTGACACAGAGAACAGGAAAAGGGGCATTCTGGAGTCGCCCGTCGAAACTGGTTGAGATGATCACTTGACCTAGTTTGCCACTGTGCTTTGTAGGTCAAGTGATCATATATGATCACTTGACCTAATTTGCCACTGTGCTTTGTAGGTCAAGTGATCATATATGATCACTTGACCTAGTTTGCCACTGTGCTTTGTAGGTCAAGTGATCATATATGATCACTTGACCTAGTTTGCCACTGTGCTTTGTAGGTCAAGCGATCATATATGATCACTTGACCTAGTTTGCCACTGTGCTTTGTAGGTCAAGCGATCATATATGATCACTTGACCTAGTTTGCCACTGTGCTTTGTAGGTCAAGCGATCATATATGATCACTTGACCTAGTTTGCCACTGTGCTTTGTAGGTCAAGCGATCATATATGATCAGAGAACAGGAAAACCTTTATTCTGGGCCACTTTCGCCCGAAACTGGTTGAGGGCGAAAGTGGCCCAGAATGAAGGTTTTCCTGTTCTCTCGGGAGATCAGGCTGCCCCCTGTACCACTCCCTTCATGATCTCTCAACACCACCACGCCCTCTCTCTCCCTTCCCTCTTTGTCCTATCCGCGGTCCATTCCCCTCTGACGCATGTTCAAGAATAACAGATCTTCCCAGGCCATTTGCGCTGATTCCTGTACGCCTCGAGCGATATGTTAAGTGCATTCTGAGATTGTTCATCCTCATGCTATTGGCCGCCTCTTTCAGAACCTTTCAATTGTACACCTAAGCTGTTTTTCCCCCATCGCACACTATTTGCGCGACGGTTTTCTTTATCTAAATGAAGACATTTGTG
>CM031599.1:97643489-97645989 GCA_018398815.1 Conus ventricosus
GTTGCCAGCATGTCGTGGTCTTAGAAGTGTTGAATAACCTCAGTCTGAAGAGTCCGACACTGAGGAAGACTTTGACGACAGTAATGAGGATTTTATTGACAGCGGAGATGAGAGGAGAGCGGATTCTGAACTCGAACTGTCGACACTGATAGCAGAGGAGAGTGATGGAGTGGAGAGGACGGGGTGACAATGATCACGCAGCACTGGCCGAGCTAAGAGAAGAGCGTGTGCCGGACATGTCAGAGGAAGACTTTTTGCTGCTCGTGATTCAAGACGAGTATCAAGATTTTCGATTTGTTCCTGCCTTGTCATGCCTTGCCACCTTTCACTGGTCAACATGGCTTACTCACATCACGAGAACGCCACGCCCTTCCAGTTTTTTTTTCTTCAGCTGAAAATGCACCATCTGTCGCCATGTGGTCAACTCCAGGCTTTCTGGTAAGGTGTGTACATTTTATTATGTCATCATCCTATTACTGGTTTTTTTTTTCAATGTTACTCACACATGTATATGTGTACATATAATTACACACGCACATGCATGAACACACACACACACACACACACACACACACACACACACACACACACACACACACACACGCACACGCACGCACGCACGCCCGCACACACACACACACGCGCACGCACGCGCACACACACACACACACACACACACACACACACACACACACACACACACACACACACACACACACACACCACACAGAGAGAGAGAGACTCATATGAAAGTAATGACAATGATGATTATAGCATATTGACATGTTTCTGTATTTTCAGGAGACAGGATGGGTGAGTAAAATGAAAAGGAAAGCGTATTTCAGATAGATAAGGATTGATTGTGCTGTTGTGTCAGGTGCTGTTTGTTCTGCAGCGGATGGATAGGAGGATAGTTCATGTCACCCCCAAGATCAACCCCCACACCATGACACATGTGACCATAAGCTGTGGGCAGCTATTAAGGAAACCCTTGGTTCTTCAAAACATGGCCGGGATGGACAAAGGGACCGGCTGAGGCACTTCTACACTGCAAGACCATGAAGTGGCGGGGAAAGCTGTTCTTCCACCTCTTCACCCTTACCCTCCTTCTGTGTGACAGACATGCTTTCTTTTTCAAGTATTCAAAAATTATTTATTTTGATTATTAGCATAGCAAGTAAGCCAGTGTGTACATAGTGTGACGATGTAGGTTTTTAGTTACTTCTTTTTCTTTTCTTTTTTTTGTTGTTTTATTTGTGTTTGGTGTTGAAATTACTAGATCTTGAATTGCGCTATAGGCTATATATGAATTTTTTCAAATCATTTTTGGACGTTTTTTGCTTTATTTTGTGAGTGAACAGACTTTTTCAGAGAATTGTACTTCACCAGATACATATACTAGACTTCTGTCTGTGTCAATTCGGATTGGAGAAAAAAAATGTTGTTTTTTTTTACCTGGTCCTAGAAAATGAAAGATAACGGTCGCAAGTTTAATATTTCTACCCCAAGTAACTCAATATGTTTCAAACAAGTTCTGAAAGTGCCAGGTCCTTTCTTTCAACATTTTTTTATTTAATGATTTTAATAACCCTTATAGATGATCAGTCCTGTGGGAAAGTAAAGGGAAAAACACTGCTAGTACCGGGTGAAAAAATATAGCTGGGAAACCTCTAGAATTTATGTTCGTGTTACTTAGTAACTGATGACAGATCATGAGTCGTGATATTGTGGTCAATGTATTAAACGAGAACGCAAAAATGACTGTGTTCATTAATGCTACAGTGGGGATTTCCATATAACAAATGACAGAAAAACGATGTTTTCCTAAACATTCAACACATAAAGTCATAGTATCAAAGAGCTTGTGTTTGCACATTCTCTACCCAGAATTGTTGCAGTTTCACGATGTCATGTCCTGACAGTTTTGGATTCATTTAATATATGCAACATCTGGAGCATGTTTCAATCCCCTACAGAACTCACTTACTCTTTGAGATGGAAGGTGGGGGGATATATCTTTCAAAACTTCGATTATCATCTAATATCTGAGCATAGTGATGCCTGCAAAACATTAGTGTCAGTATTTTCGTGCATTTACAAGATCTTTCAACAGTTTCTGGTGGCATTTTCAAAACATATGTCCTCTTCATCGTCGTCATCATTACGGTCAGTATAAGCAAAATAACTGCATGAACAAAGCATGATGGAATTTGTATATACACACACGGCATATTTCACACACAACAACACACACACACACACACACACACACACACACACACACACACACACACACACACACACACACACACACACACACACATGTACGTACCATAGGGAACTGTTCTGGGGCCCTTGTTTTTCTTAATTTATGTAAAATGACATAAGTAGAAATCTCTCTCCTGGAACTACTATAAGGCTTTTTTGCAGATGACAGCTTAGTATATAGAACAATCAGATGCAAGAATGATACACGCATTCTACAAGAAGATCTAAACGG
>CM031599.1:97650989-97655989 GCA_018398815.1 Conus ventricosus
CGCGGTCCCAACCAGCGTGCGTTACCAACCAGTGGGCAGTCCCAACCAGTGCGTGGCCCCAACCAGTGCGTGCTCCGGGTGAAGTCCCCGGGAGGAGGGAAAAGGTAACTGGGAGGAAAGTAGAAAGACGGGCACTGGAACCCCGCAGTCAGTACTGTCTGACACATGCTGTTAAACCTTAACAGCCACTCGCATGATGGGCGAGGGGAGGTCTACTAAATACACCCACAACATCAGCTCAACACAGACCTGAGCATAACGCGGCAAACCAACCAAATCAGGAATGTTCGTTAAAGTCTTCTCATACGAAGCAGGTAAGAGACTGCATTAAATTAACAGGCTATAAAACAAATATGAATTATCTTCATCCTTCTCTCACTCACGTTTAACATTTTCCTTTCTTAGGAATTGAACTAATAAAGCAACCATGGCTTTACATCTGCCACCACATTTGCAAATAATAATTCAATGGCACAATTATCCCCACATTTTATGGCAACATTTCAAAATAACACAAATTTCCCACCACGCATCCAAACGACTAATCATGCGTACGCACGCTCGCGAACATAAAACTCGTTCTCCTTGCACACACAAACAGACGGTGGCCGAAGAATGTGAGCCCGGCAATTGTGACAGGGGCGGACGAGCGAGACCAAGCAAGTACCAACCCTGAATCACCAGGTTCTCTCCCATCCCCGCCGACTACCGCATCACCAAATGCATAAAAAGGAGAAAGACTTTTAAGATATAATTTTGACTGGCCAGGTTAAAGATTGAATTAACCAGAAAAAGTGGTCTCAAACAATATTTCTTTTATAATTTTGAAAACGAAAAACAAATTGCGCAAAAGAGAAGAATTAGCCGGCTAACATCCAAAAAAAAAACACACAACAACAAATAAACCACGAAACTGATGCTTACCAGCTACCCGTGGGTGACCCAAAGGAGGCGGGTCAAACGACTCTCTCTGCCCTCTGTCCAGTCGAGAGGACAGCAGCGCAGATGCGGAAAAAGATGAAGTGATGTCTCTCTCCTACAGGCCGACTGTGAGAAATGAAGGTACCGACTGTACCTTCGACGATAAGGTGAAGAACCAAGACCGGAGCAGGCGCTCCCAGAGACATCTTCCGCTCGAGTGAAGAGAAAACTTGCCTAAACGATGGCGGCCAACATGCCACGCTACGTCACGGTGAGAATACCTCAAGCCTAAGAGGAACCTTGCACGTGCGGCAGGTGGAAAGACAGGTGAGAGGCCGATAGACAGCCAGTACAAGAAAAAGATACCAGCCACCCGTGAACCTGCAGGATGAATTGCACGGGCAGTGGAATTAGAGAGAGAGAGAGAGAGAAAGTAAACCTAACCTGAGCTAAACCACACCAAAGGTGCAACCACACCACAAGCCACATTAAGGGACAGATATACGACAACAACGACGACAACAACCAAATGAACAATTCTACTACCCTAGATGGGCCAATCGTCATAGGCCTCGTAACAAACCCGTGACAAAGGTGTTCGACTTTAAAACACAAACTATGTTTCCTGTTCAATCTAAACAGAATATCTAAAAATCACTGAAATCTTTAATACCCTCGAATTATATCAAAGTCGTTGTTCTCGTTGGATTGTAATTGACGATTTCTTTCTTTCTTTCTTGCCTTTTTTCTTTCTTTCCTTCTTTTGGGATTTTGTTCACTTTCTTTCCTCCTCCTTCTCCTCCTCCTCCTCCTCTTTCTCCTCCCCCTCCTCCTCCTCCTCCTCCTCCTCCTCCACTTTCTCCTCCTCCTCCTCCTCTTTCTCCTTCTTGTTGTTCTTGTTGTTCTTCTTGTTCTTGTTCGTCTTGCTTTTCTTGTTGTTGTTGTTGTTGTTGTTGTTCTTCTTCTTCTTCTCCTTCTTCTTTTTCTTCTTCTTCTTCTTCTTCTTCTTCTTCTTCTTCTTCTTCTTCTTCTTCTTCTTCTTCTTCTTCTACTACTACTACTACTACTTCTTCTTCTTCTTCTTTCTTCTTCTTCTTCTTCTTCTTCTTCTTCTTCTTCTTCTTCTTCTTCTTCTTTCTTCATCATCATTGCCTTTTTTAATTGAAAAAGACATGCGGTATGGAACAGAAGAAAAAAAAAACAACTAAAAGGAAGTTAACACAGAAACAAACAAACAAACACACAATCAAAAACACAAACACACAAACAAAAACACAAACACACAAACAAAAACACAAACACACAAACATAAACACACAAACCATAAATAAAACAAAGAACTCGGGCGACATGCTCTTCCCCCATCTTACACTGATCATCTCTGCACAGCATCTTTAAGCCCCTCTCTCCCACTTTCTCCTGTCCCCATTCCAACTTACTGCGATGCGTGCTCAAGAATACCACATCTTTCCAGGCTATTTTCCAGGCTGATTCCTCTACGCCTCTGGAGAAATAGTAAATCCATTTTAAGGTTGTTCGTTCCCATGCCAGTGACTCCATTTCAGAAGATTTCCGTTGTGCTCCCAAACTGCCTGTCTCTCCCTAGCACAATACTGGCTTGACTTTTTTTCTCAACAAGAAAGTTGTGTGTGTGTGTGTGTGTGTGTGTGTGTGTGTGGTGTGTGTGTGTGTGTGTGTGTGTGTGTGTGTGTGTGTGTGTGTGTGTACGCGTGCCTTCATGCGTGTGTGCACACGCATGTATGTGTGTGTGTGCGTTGTGTGTGTGTGCGTGCGTGCGTGCGTGCGTGCGTGCGTGCGTGTGGTGTGTGTGTGTGTGTGTGTGTGTGTGTGTGTGTGTGTGTGTGTGTGTGTGGTGTGTGTGCGTGTGTGTGTGTGTGTGTGTGTGTGTGTAAATAACCTTACGTCATTCACATTGACTGTTATCTCTTATCAATAGACAGACATGCTCATCCACCCATGGAAAATGAATTCAATCAGAGCATGCCATTATTGGAATGCGCTCCCCCGCAGAAACTGTCTCATCAACGGATGTCAATAACTGCCCTGGAGACGTAGCAAGGTGGCATCAGAAAGCAGGAAATGTGCACGTAACGAACGACAGAAGAAAACAATAGTTGTTTTAATACAAAAAAGTAGGTAGACCAAACATTTTCAACACCAGACTATAGTTATCAGGTAAGTGGGGCGGGGGGAGGGAGGGGGAGGCAAAGAGTGGAATGGATAGGAGGAGAAGAAGGGGGGTCTGAGGTAATGATTAGAAATCATGGGAGTGGGGATGAGGAGAAGGAAATGATGTGGGAGTAGGTGGGGGAAGTGTTGGGGGGGGGGGGGGTTGCTAGCAGAGGGACCCATGGTTTGGTCCCCTTCCCCCTCTCTACCTCCTTTCCTTTCTCTCTGTCTCGTCTCCTCCTTTTCATGTACTGATTCCTTCTAATACTGCCTCCCCCCCCCCCTCCTCCAACCTTCCCTTCCTAATACCCTCTACCCCGGGTTCTCCTAACCATATGGGACATTAAAATGTTCTATTACAACCCCTGGGATAAGAGGGTACAGTTGAGGTAGAGTCTCATGAGATGAAATTAGTAGAACATGATAATCCACTACCTCCATCCCATTCACTACACTTTTTCTTCCCCTTCGTTTCCGCCTCCTTCATTTCCTCGGCAACCTCTTCCATCACTGTGTTCCTTTCTACCTCCAAACTCTCCCCTATCCTTGGTCACTTAGATGATGTCCCCTGGAGCAGCAGGGACAGCTGACAGGGGGCCTCTGTGAGATGTAGACTCGATAGACTGAGTCTGAGAGTCGTGTAAAGTGAGAGACCACCGCCTTCACTTATCCACAGTATCCTTCCCTTTCCCCATCTCTTCACTTCCCCTTGTCACTCCTTTAACGTACCCACTTGCATGTCCCATTCTATGCCCTCACCCCCTTCCATTTCCAGCCACGCCCATCCACAGTTATCATTATTGTTGTGATGACGATGATGATGGCAGTGATGATGGTGATTATTTTTGCTTTTGTTATTATTATAATTATCATCTGCAGATCTGTAATAACTAGCTGAACGGTATGTTTTCCTACATGAGTGGAGTGGCATGAACGATGATGAAAATAGGCATGGGAATCTGTTGGTTTTGTGAATAAATCAGTGAGGAGGTAGTACTCCTTGAGGATGATCTGAATGTCCTGAAAGGGAATCTTGTTCGCAGCAGAAATAAATACATTTGATAGTGTTGCAATAGGAGTTGATTATATCTATGAATTGCCGGATACGCTCGTCTGTGTCAAACCATAACAGGAAGATGTCGTCAATAAAGCGTCTCCAAAACGATTCATTCACAGGCACAGGACTCTGAGACAAAACTTCTTCATCAAACCAACCTGAAACTTCTCAAATGGCAACAATAGTTCTTCTCAGTCCCGTTTACTTTCAAATCGCCAGTGAAAGCAGTGACAAAACCACTCCTATAAAAAGATTATTTTGGTTGTCTTGTTTGCACAAAAAAGCTGCTCCTGTTAATTGTCTGCACGTAATTTCGTGAGAAATGTCCATTAGAAGCTCGGGTGATTTGAAAGGCTGTTCTGCTGTGCCTTGCGCACATTAGAGGAGTGGAACATAAACGGCAGGGTCTGGTGTGAGTTGCCAGAAGAGGGTATGGTCCAAAAAAGATGATCGTCAGAATACTCCACACAAAGATGAGTTTCCAACTCACAGAACAGTTGCTGATGGTGGTTTTATGGTCCTCGTTCCATCCTTCCCTCCTCCCGTCTTTCCTCTGTGATGTGTGTTAAGAAACGAAACCACAAACCTTGACAGAGATGTGATCATTGATTATGCACACTGACCCACACCAGAACGGATTGTTGTGGGGAAAGGTGATGTATGTTGAAAGACTAGTGTATGCGATGTTTGGGGAAAAAGTCTTATTCAGTATATACAGAATATCTTACCATCGCTTGGAAATCATAAATATCTTCAAATATATTAAAATGATCGTTCTTGTTTCTTAGTTATTGATTATTGAAAATGATTATGCTATCATTGGAATTGAATC
>CM031599.1:97660989-97665989 GCA_018398815.1 Conus ventricosus
TCTTCTCTCATACAGCTTATATTAAAAGCACGGGAAATTCATGAGGCGTTAGAAGTGATATGCATCGACGAAGAACCAAATATTATTTGATATAACTTGACAAAGCTCTTAAGTCAAAATTGTGCAGTTTGAATAAAACAGAAGCAGAGCCGTTGGGAAAGAAAAAAGCTTCCTGTCTGAAGACTGACAGGGCAGCCAAAACATTCTATTGAATAAACGAACAAGTAAATGTGAATGGACAGATAACAAACAAATGAAAAAAAAAAGAATAGATAAATGAATCAGCGAATAAATAAACAAACAAATGATAATAATAGAAATAAATAAAAAAGTAAAAATAAAAAATAAATGAATAAATATAATAAATACATAATAAATAAACAAACAAGCATAGAATAAATAAAGGAAGAATAGATAAATCTTCATACTAGATAAATGATAGATAGATACAACAGAAAAATACAAAAAGACACATAAATTTATTGATAGATACATGATTAAATAAATGGATAAGAAAACAAACACAAATACAAATTAACAAACAAGCAAATGAATAGATCAATCAATCAATCAGTAAATATAGATAAGTAAATAAGTAGTAAATGAATCAATAATAAATAAAATATATAAATATATATACATATATACACTCACTGAGTTCCTTGCATTTAGTAGTGACTCAGTTGTTCCCTCTGGTACAACAAACAAAATGAAAACCTGAGAGAGAGAAAAGAGAGAGAGAGAGAGAGAAGAAGAGAGAGAGAGAGAGAGAGGAGAGAGAGAGAGAGAGAGAGAGAGAGAGAGAGGAGACTGAGAGAGAGGAGAGAGACTGAGAGAGACAGAGAGAGACAGAGAGACAGGAAGAGACGGGAGAGACAGAGAGAGAGAGAGAAGAGAGTGAAAGAGGACTTTTGATAGGTGGGACAAGAAATAAAAAAGAGGGTGTAGACAGGTGAGACATACTGACGAGAGAGAAGATCAGCGTTGCTGGATTCGGGAGGATTCGAAGAGAAGAAAAGAGTTAAGGGAAATAAAATTGACCCCAAGAAAAATAAGAAGAGGGGGCGGGGTCGGGCGGCCACTTTCGTATAGGTGGGGGCGCGAGGGACGACGACAAATAATGGACAACAGAGGACAGATGGTTTGTGTGATGCACTTTGCATCAGGCTGGTGATGACAATTCTCTCATTCACGCAATCATCTTTTAGATGAGATGATGATGTCACTCCACTTTTGACGTGACTACACAGTCTGTCGTCCTTGAAAAAGAGCAGCCGCTCGAAATATTGGATTATATTTGTTTACATTGCTTGTTTGCCTTTTTACTTCAATTCTCTCTCTCTCTCTCTCTCCTCTCTCTCTCTCTCTCTCTCTCTCTCTCTCTCTCTCTCTCTCTCTTTTCTCTCACTCTTCTCTCTCTTCTCTCTATATATATATATATATATATATAAGAAAGAGTAAGAGGAGAGAGGAGAGAGAGAGGGGGAGAAGAGAGGAGAGGAGAGAGTAGAGAGAGGAGAGAGAGAGAATGAATAAGAACATACACGACCAAAGAAATAAACAAGTAAGTGAGTAAATAAGTAAATATTATAGATAGGCGTATAAATGAATAGACAGATAGATAGACACATAATGCGATCAATACATAAATGAACAACTAGCTAACTAAATAAATAGGACAATAGATTAATCACTCAACAATGGAACAAATAACTATGATATAAAAATGAATAAATAAATGAATAGATAAATGAATAGATACATATATGAATAAATAAGTAAATAAATGAATGAATGAATACACTACAAAAAGATTAATTAAATATGATTGATTGATTGATTGTTTGATTGATTGATTGATTGATTTGATTGATTGATTGATGATTGGTTGATTGACTGGCAGACTGATTGATTCATTGATTGATTAACTAATAAATAATAATAAATAGATACATAAATAAATAAATAATAGGCCCCGTACTGACGGCAACAACTGCTAAGTTGCGGTCGCAGCGGAAGTGAGCGCGCCCATCTGGAGGGCGTTAGTGCATCCGTTCAGCGACAGTCCCACAACTCATTTGGCTGATACCGATGATCTGGACACTTATACACCAAAGGGGCGAAACGCAAAGATCAAATGACAAAGATATGCAGTAAGGAAGAGAATTTTTTTTTTAAATAATGAAATAAAGAACAAAATCGTTGAAAAATCAAAAAAAAAGAAAGGAACAAACCATTATATTGGGAAAAAACAAACAAAAACAAATACAAGAGATCAGGCGATTCCTCCTCTCCCCTCTCCACTCCAATTCTCTCTCAAGTCTATTCTCTTTCCTCTCCGTTCCTCTTTTTTTTCCTGTCCTCATTCCAATTCATCGTGATGCGTGCTCAAGAATAACACCTCTTTTCAGCCTATTTGCGTGGATTCCTCTACGCTTCCAGCGAAATATGAAATGCGTTTTAAGGTTGTTCATTCCATGCCATTGACTCTGTCTGTTTCTTCAGCGTCCCCTTGTCCCCCCAATCTGTGTGTGTCTGTCTGTGTGTGTGTGTGGTGTGTGGTGTGTGTGTGGTGGTGTGGTGTGTGGTGTGTGTGTGTGTGTGTGTGTGTGTGGTGGTGTGTGTGTTTGTGTGTTGTGTTGTTTTTTTTTTTAACGCACACAATATCCGATTGAATTTTTCTTCTCCTTGTCTGTGTTAAAACACTTTAACGCCCCCCCCCCCCCCCCCCCCCCCCCCCAAGGTTTCCTGGAAGTCTGTGATTTTTCTTCAGAAAATAATGGAACACACACACACCACACACCACACCACACCACACACCACACACACACACACACACACACACCAAAAACGGAACCACACTAATAATGAAATGTTGCCGGCTACCTATTACATCTTGAATTAAAAATTCAAGAAGACCATTCTGGCATTCTTTTTTTCTTTTTTTAATGAAAATCCCTCCCTCCCCCCACCCCCGTCACGTCTCCCTCTCTCTCTCTCTCTCTGTCTGTCTCTGTCTTTCTCTCTCATTAGTGTACGACAGTAAATGCAAGCTGTTTGTGTTTGTAAGCATAATTCTCTCTGTGGGTGGGTAGGTGGGTGTGCGCGCGCGCGCGCGCGTGCGCGCGTGCGTGATTGCGTATGTGCGTGCGTGTATTGCATTATGTGCATCTGTTGCATTGCGCGCGTGCGTACGTACGTGAATGCGTGTGTGCATGCATAAGAGTGTGCACGTGCGTGTGTGCGCACTTGCGTGGGTGTGTGCGTGCGTGCGTGCGTGCGCGCGTGCGTTTGTGCGTGTGTGTGGTGTGTGTGTTGTGTGTGTGTGTGTGTGTGTGTGTGTGTGTGTGTGTGTGTGTGTGTGTGTGTGTGTGTGTGTGTGTGTGTGTGTGTGTGTGTGTGAAAGGAGTTTGTGTGTTGTGTGTGTGTGTGTGTGTGTGTGTGTGTGTGTGTGTGTGTGTGTGTGTGTGTGTGGTTGTGTGTGTGTGTGTGTGTGTGTGTGTGTGTGTGTGTGTGTGTGTGTGTGTGTGTGTGTGAAGAGAACCACCCTTTCTTCACTGGCAGTGATTTTTATTATTCTCTGATCAACAGACAAAACATGCCCATTCTCCCAACAAAAAGAAAGGACATTCAATCAGAACATGCCATTATTTGAAAGCATATCGCCCATAGCAACTGGTTCATCAACGGACGTCAATAACGTCACTGGAGTCGAAAACATGTAGAAACAGATAGCAGGAAATATGCCTGTAACAAACGCCTGTAACAAACGCCGTAACAACGCCTGTAACAAACGACCCAACAAAAATGAGACAGTTGTTTGGCGACGTGTGTGAGCTTTGATCGTTTCTCACAGTGAAGCGTGTCTCCACAATACCGATGTTAGCAATGTCATGGTCATGAGCAGTCTTTCTTTTCTTTTCTTTTTCCATTTAGTAAGTTTCTGTTTTAATTCACCTATTTATTTTTTATCTATTTATTCATGTTTTGACTGAAAACAATGATTCAAAGGTGTTAAACGTCTATAAACATGAAGTCTAACACGCACCTAAAAAGTTGAAAATGCCGGAAATGATATCATAATCGTAAACCACAAAGCATCACAGGTGATGATAGCGACTTATTTTTGGAAATCTGTTCACACTCATTTTTTCCACCCTACCACGAAATAATGTTTCCCTCCTAGAATCTTCTGTCCTCTTTTATTTTGGAAGGATTTTGAATTACGCTTTTCAAATCTTGCGAAATCTGAAAACTGCGATGCATCCGACAATACAACTGACAGCACATAATGAGCAACGATGACCTGTAAGTATCACAGGGGTGAAGATCATTGCCAGTTAGACTGCTCTGAAAAATGGACAGGCTAGAGTCCACGAATTACACGATTCCTAAGACTTTGGTCTGAAACATTTGGAAATAGATGCAACCTGGTAGGAAGAAGAAGAAGAAGAAGAAGAAGAAGAAGAAGAAGAAGAAGAAGAAGAAGAAGAAGAAGAAGAAGAAGAAAAGAAGAAGAAGCTCAAGAAGACGTCAGTGTCTCCTTTTCTTAGCTCTCTTGACCCACAATGTAGCTATAACACAAGTAGTAAGTAGCCACCATGGTGCAGGTTGTGTGTGTGTGTGTGTGGTGTGTGTGTGTGTGTGTGTGTGTGTGTGTGTGCGTGCGTCGTGCGTGATGCGTGCGTTCGTGCGGTGTGGTGTGGTAGTGTGCGTGCGTGCGTGCGTGATTGGTGGTTCGTGCTGTGTGTGTGTGTGTGTGTGTGTGTGTGTGTGTGTGTGTGTGTGTGTGTGTGTGTGGTGTGTGTGTGTGTGTGTGTGTGTGTGTGGTGTGTGTGTGGCTATTGTTTTGAATCTTCACAGATTCAGGCTGAGAGTTGGTGGGTTCTTGCCCACAAGAAATATTCAGTTTAGAAAATCCAGAGATGATTGCTCTAAAGAAACCCCGGCACAGTGCAGTGAAATTCCATCCACTTGATGAATGCTTCTCTAAAAGTGTT
>CM031599.1:97668489-97673489 GCA_018398815.1 Conus ventricosus
GTCCTGCTGACAATTGCCTGCACGTAATTTCGTGAGAGATCTCCATTAAAAACTGCAGTGATTTGAAAGGCTGTTCCACGGTGCCTCAGGCCAATAAAAGGAATAGAATCTAAACAGCAGTGGCTGGCGGCAATGCCAGAAGAGAAGATGGTCGAAGAAAGCATGATGGTCAGAATATCCACACAAAGCCGGGGATTCCAGCCAACAGAATAGTTGCTGAAGATGGTTTGGTGGCAGCCCTTCCTCTTTCCTTCCTGCTCTCCTTTCTTCTTTCCTCTCTGTCTAATGCAAGTCCAGAAATAAAACCACAACCCTGAGAGAGGCGTGTTCAGTGAGTGATCATACCGCCCAGCATCAGATGGGATTGTTGGGGAGAATGCGATTTATGTTGGGGAAACTACGGTATGCTACTTTGGGGGGGGGGGGGGGGGGGGGGATCATCAATCCTGTTCAAAATAAACGGAATATCTTATAATCGCTGGGAATTCCCTGGTACCTGGAATGTATCAAAGTCTTTTTTCTTTTTTTTTTTTTTTTTTGGGGGGGGGGGTGGGGGGATGGGGGTGGGGTGGGGGTGGGGGTGGTAATGTATAACTGAAAATGATTTTCGTGGGGTAGGGGGTATGAATAGAGACTTCAAGGATCACTGTTAATTTTGTGTTTGTTTTTTCATGAGGATTCATATCTAACAAATAACAAGTGATATTGTGTGAATGGGCTTGCAACCTAAAGATTCCGTACTCAATAACTTTATGCATGTCCTAACTACTTTCGTTTAATGTAATATATGCGTGACTAAAAGCCACATTTGCATTGTCTTCTACAGTACTCAGTCATACTTTGAATAGAGAGCTTCCTCATTCCGACGTGGATTATACTCGGGTATTATGCGTATAAAATCAGTGTTGCGTTGATCAACCATTATCTTTGTTGTCTTCATCGTTGTCTCAATCACCCTTATTATCTTCATCAAAACAGTTCGACAACAGTCACACTTTAGCACCAATATGTGTGTGACATTCATTGTATAGTGTGTTCATTCTGCAACTATTCCACTTAACAATACTCACACTTTTGTTTCCTCAGATGACTTCATAAAGACAATGCTTTCGGTCACATTGCAATATCTGTTCATGGTCTTATCGTAACATTAACTTTTGAACTAAAAGATGCCGAACACGTTACGATAGAAAATGACAGTGTGGTCCTATCTGGTTAGAATGATTGTCTGTCCAGAACCACCCTGCAGTCAGCTATGTTGTAGGCTATATCCAATCACCATGATTGTCTTAAGACCAAGAGAGAATCAGAATACTATCACTCCTCAAGACTTGTCTCTGCAGTGAGCTTGTAATCTTTCTTTTTTCTTTCTTCCTGCGTACGCAGGCTGATACTCCTGCGGACACTGCCTGTATAGACAGGCAGTGGAGTTTTGTGTGTATGACCGTTTTATATCCAGCCATTAAGGCAGCCATACTCCATCTTCGGGGAAGGTGTATGCTATGTGTAACATGTCATCCATACCAACGGCCAAACTGGTCTTCTATTCCAAAAGTTGGTGATGGGATTTTACGTGTGGGCAAGATGTTGTACGTGCGTTCACACACGGAACCTCGGTTTTTTAGTCTCATTCGAAGGACTGTATGGGGAATGGAGTCAGAACCAATGTTAACTCCGATGGAAAAATCCCCCTGTACCGAAATTCGAACCCGCAACCCCAGGATCACGAGTCCGGCGCTCTACCAACTGAGCTATTCCGGCTCCCATAGAGCTTGTAATCGATCACTGAGGCACACACCCCGTTGAGGAATGCTTTAGGATGTTATCATTACAGAAAGTGAACGTGCCTGTCGTCTGCATTCTATAACGGTTGATTCCCACATAGCATGCACTGTCTAGTCCTGTGTGAATGGAACTCTCAGGGGGATCTTACATACCGCTGAGTTCTTTAGAGTGCTGGATTTTGTGCCGCCTAGAGTTTCAAATACCGCAGCTGGTGGGAGATCATCTTCCTGGCATATCTCCGTAAAATTGTTTTACACTTCTTTGAGTGTGTTGCTTCTTAGTATTCATTGCAATTTTCTTTTCTTTTCTTTGTTGACTAGGGATATCAGATGGTCATGTCTTGAGAGAAAAAAAACGCCCGCGCGCATGCGCGTGCACCCCCCCCCCCCCCCCAATCCCCCCCCACACGCACACACGCACACGCACACGCACAACGCACGCACGCACGCACGCACGCACACACACACACACACACACACACACACACACACACACACACACACACACACACACACACACACACACACACACACACACACACACACACTCGCACGCACGTACGCACGCATGCACACACACTCGCACACACACGCACGCACACCCCACACACACACACACACACACACACACACACACACACACACACACCACACACACACACACACACACACACACACACTGACATGCGCGCGCGCGCACGCACACACACACACACACACACACACACACACACACACACACACACACACACACAAAACACACACACACACACACACACACACACACACACATACTTGCACGCACGCACGCATGCACACTCGTACGCACGCATACAAACACACACACACACACACACACACACCACACACACACACACACACACACACACACACACACACACACACACACACAGCGCCACGCACGCACGCACACGCACAAGCATAAACATATTCGTGCGTGCAGGACTCAGTGGCAGAGAATAACGAAACAGACCGGGATGCGCGGTTGTAAAATTATGAGTTAAAGGTGTTTTGAAACCAGAAGATGACTGAATATTAGGAGCTGATCAGAAGACTTTGTTTTCATCATTTTCTTTCAGTTTGTTGACTTCCATGCATCTCCTGACGTCCAACATGCATGCGGCTCCTCTGTAGATCATGCTGAAAGCTTAGCCTTGGTTGCATACATCCTGCAGCTAAACATCGTCTCCAAAGTGGCTTCATACACGGGATAGGACAAAGAACACCACCCTGAAAACACCATGCACGACCTGAGAAACTCTTGACGACGGGTCATCCACCAAATCGATGCCAGAAAGTGTGTGTTTGTAAAAGGTATAAAGTGAGGCGATCATGTAATCCACGTCTCCATAAAATGGGGCGATTTGAAAAATGGGGCGAAATTTTGTCGCCTAAATTTTTTTACATGTGAATGGTGTTCAAGAATGCAGTATTGAGGTGCTGCATTCAACGTCTCACTCACCTCAGTTTTGCCAACATCGTCCAATTCACACACACACACACACACACACACACACACACACACACAAAACACACACACACACACACACACACACACACACAACACACACACTTTACACGCCATCGCCCCATTCTGTTCAGATGCCACTTCCGGTATCATCTAACTGTTTGCCTTTTACAAACTTGTGATGCCCTGACCACCTCACTGTTTGCCTTTTACAAACTCATACTGACTTGGGGGTGGGTACACTCCATAGTATGGCTCAAGAGAGCCACCGAAGTGCCGCCTCATAGTTGCGACATTTCGCCCCATTTTGACATCACCCCACTTGTGCCATTTTAAGGATGTGGTGTGGTGTGTGTGTGTGTGTGTGTGGTGTGTGTGTGTGGTGTGTGTGTGTGTGTGTGTGTGTGTGTGTGGTGTGAGCGAGCGCGCGCGTGCGTGCGTAGTATAGATATATATATTTAAGAACAACAAAGAAAACCCGACCACTTTAAGGAAGCTATAGATAAATTACTGTAAATAATTTCGGCTCCTCTGCGAAGCCTTCTTCAGTATTTTCACGTCACTTCTGTAGAAACGTAGTTCTAGCACTACGTCAATGTTGAAAAAGACGTCAACTCTCTCTCTCTCTCTCTATCTCTCTGTCGCTTTACATGTTTAAAGGCACACATCACATCCGAAACACATTCCTTCGCCCAGTCTTCACCATGAAGTGGAAATCCTTTCTTGAGTTGAGACCATTGAAAATTGTGCCAAGGTTACACTGGTACCAAATCTCCTTGCGAAATGTTCTTCATCATTATCTGCAGAGTCAAATGCGGTGATCTTGAGGAATGGGAGGTTCTTGTCTTTTGGATGGGAATCTGATTCACATGGGCAGCAAGTCTACACTTCTTGGTTTTCCCCAGATTATGTCCGACTTGTGGTTGGCCCAGCGGAGTTTTAAATTGTTGGTAGAGCCCACATACACCTCGGTTTCATGGATATAGCAGGAGATGGCATACAACACTCTTGGTGTCTCACAAGTGATGTGTTTGGAGATGTGGATTATTCTGCCATCGAACAAAGACCTCAGACTCCTGGTAATAATGGCATGTTTGCATGTATCACAACGGTCTTTGTAAGGGAAGAAGCCAGGTTCTTCCTTAGGACCGTGGTGCTGTCGGAATCTTTGGGGGACAGTGGGCTTGTAAATTTCCCCAATGTTCTTCCTTCTCCTGTCCTGCCGAGATCAACATCTTCTTGGGAAAGATTTCTTCGTTCTTCTTGTTGGCATAGAGGATTTACAAATTTTCATTGATGATTTTTCCGTTGTTGGGCACTCTCGGGTCAATGTTGTAACCCAAGCCAGTTTCTTCGCCTGCTTCTTGCGAGGTTGATGAAGTGTTTCTCTGTCCTTGCTGGTCCCTTAATGAGACGTGAATTTCTTTGGCGTTCTTAATTATTCCTTCTTCTCTGAAGACTCCGGATGTGTGCGGTGCCAGCGATTTTTGGACTATTATTATATATATTATATATATATATATATATATATATATATATATATTATATATATATATATATATATATATATATATATATATAAAGTTAGAGTCAAAACGCCACTCAGAATGCCAAGAGTGCTCAACCAAGCAGGGAGCGACATACCAGTTTAAAATAAGGTTTTAAAATGAAGAAAGTAAAACCGACAAATTTGTTTCGAGCGCGTTGCTCTCCTTAAACGCCTGAAT
>CM031599.1:97678489-97680989 GCA_018398815.1 Conus ventricosus
ATAATTTGCCTTCCTCCATAAAATCATATACAACAACCAGATAGGGGACTACTTCAAGACCACAGTTGGAGTCCGTCAAGGCTGCCTGCTATCTCCCGTACTGTTCAATCTTTTCCTGGAAAACATCATGCGTGAAACCCTCCATGACTTCCACTCCACTGTCTCCATCGGAGGAAGAACCATCAATAATCTGAGGTTTGCAGATGACATCGACCTGATGGGAGGCAGCAACGAAGAACTACAAGACCTGACAAAGAGACTGGAAGAAAGGGCAGGTGCATATGGAATGGAAGTGAGCACAGAAAAAAGCAAAGTCCTGGTCAACAGCGCAACCAACACCCATGCTGAAATCTACATGAACGGACAACAGCTTGAAGAAGTGGGCGCTTTCAAATACCTTGGCGCCACTCTCACCAAAGACGGTCGCTCTACAACAGAAATCAAGACCAGACTAGCGATCGCAACAGCAGCAATGGCAAAGCTAAACAAGATCTGGAAGAGCAGGGAGATCAGCTTTCCTACAAAGATGAAGCTGTACAAGTCCCTGGTGCTGTCCATCCTGCTGTATGGCTGCGAAAGCTGGACCATGACAGCAGAGACCACCAACAGAATCCAGACGTTTGAAACTAAATGCTTCAGGCGCTTGCTCGGGATCTCTTGGCAAGACCGGAAGACAAACGACCTTATGAGGAGCCAAATAGCATCACTTGCAGGCCCCCCAAGAACCCATCTTGGCAACAGTCAAGAAGAGGAAGCTGTCGTGGTTCGGGCATGTCATACGCCACAATTCACTGCCCAAAACAGTCATCCAGGGCACGCTGGAAGGTGGCAGACGAAGGGGACGACAAGCCAAATGCTGGATGGACAACATCAAAGAATGGACCAGGATGGATGGCCCTACGCTGATGCGACAGGCAGAGGACAGGGCCGGATGGCGGTGCCTGGCTTCGAGAGTGTCTCTCACCTCTCCTCTACGCCCATCATGGGCAAGAGAATGATGATGATGATGATAAAATCATGTCCCTCAAAACAGACATTCAAAAAGCACTAAAAATGCCGCTGATGGAAACTCTGCGCATCAATTAAAAGTCATTTCCATCAATCCGATCCCCTTATCCCCATTTCTCTCTCTCTCTCTCTCTCTCTCTCTCTCTCTCTCTCTCTCTCTCTCTCTCTCTCTCTCTCTCTCTCTCTTCTCTCTCTCTCTCTCTCTCTCTCTCTCTCTCTCTCTCTCTCTCTTCTGTGCATGAACTTGATGTTCCAACAATAATTTCATTATTGTTTCAGATTTGATATGAATGTTATGCATTTGCATGACAGAAATTGTGTGCTTTAAAAACTGTTGAGCTTGTGGTTTTATGTTGTACTACTTTCTTTCTTGTCTATGAAGGCAGGATGTACAAAACAAAAAGCTGGAAAGCTTATACTTTAACTCCCAATAAAGATTATTTTGACTTGACTTCACACACACACACACACACACACACACACACACACACACCACACACACACACACACACACACACACACACACACACACACACACACACACACACACACACACACACACACACACACACACACAACACATTTTTGGTCTCCTTGTCCTCTCATCACACAATAAATATGCCAGTGTCTTAGAAAACACTAAGTTTGAAGACACACTGCGGATGCTGGTCAAGAGAAAAAAAAACATAACTTAAACGTGTCGACGGATAGGAACATCCACCGGTGATGAAGAGATACTGGGACCAACTGGCCAGAACTTGGATGAATCGGTCAGACACAGGCGGCAATCGTTTCGTCCTGATTCTACGGATGGTGACCCGAGTAGTTCTGCATTAACTAGAGTGAAACAAATGAACAGTGTCGCAATCTGAGCTGCAAATCATGGGGTGGCTGACCAGGAAAGTCTGATGGGAGGGAGGGGGGGGCGCAAAGGCTGGGGGGAGGGGAGGGGGGCGATGAGGTGATAGATTATCATTTGGTGATGTCTGACTCTGTGAGGTTCTGTGGTGGAGATCCGAGGAGAGAGGAAAAGTGAGTGGGAAACAGGACAAGATTTCTCTCTCTCTCTCTCTCCTCTCTCTCTCTCTCTCTCTCTTCTCTCATCCTCTCTCTCCTCTCTCCTCCTCTCTCTCTCTCACTCCACACACACACACACACACACACACACACAACACACACACACCACCACATACTTACGCGCACACACATTTATGTGCACACAATCTCTCTCTCTCTCTCTCTCTCTCTCTCTCTCTCTCTCTCTCTCTCTCTCTCTCTTCTCTCTCCTCCCTCTCTCTCTCTCCTCTCTCTCCTCTCTCTTGCCACACACACACACACTCACTCACGCACACACACACCACACACACACACACACACACACACACACACACACACACACACACACACACACACACACACACACACACACACACACACACACACACACACACCCGCACGCACGCACGCACGACACGCACGCACACGCACACAC
>CM031599.1:97685989-97695989 GCA_018398815.1 Conus ventricosus
TGCACATATTGGCAAGCTTGAAACACACCTCTTGCGCGATGGGACTGGGGCTGGTGGGGTTGGGTGACCCTTCCTAAAAGAACATCGTATCCTCGTGGCCCAGGGTTTGGCAGGAGCCAAGGATGGCTTCATGACATTATCCATTCCTCTGTTTGTGTTCTTTGCGGCCCTTTGAAAAATGGTTTATGGCTGAATCCTCTTTCCTTGACGCTATCTTCCAGTCTAGTTATCTCCCTGCTGTTTCTTTGATCCCCCTGTCCTTGTGTTTAGTAGGATGTCAGCTTGACTGACGTCATCACGCTGCCATGCTGTTTCATTTTCTTCTCTATTCAAAACAGTGAGTAGGTCATTATATGGTTCAGTGGCTCCTCTGACCATTGCCTACCTCTTTGTCAGCAATCCAATCCATGTACGTGCTGATCAGAATGTTCCAACGGTATTTCAACTGCAGGAAGTTAATATATTTTCAGCGATCTGCAAAGGCCGTCCAAGTTTCATGAATCATCCCAGCTGCCAGCGTGTAGCGGTTATTGACATCAGGCTGGGGGGTCAATAGTTCGAGTCCCATCAGAGGCATTTGTTGGTCATTTTTTCCCCGGCCAGTTTTTTCTCCAGATCTGAAAAATAATATGCTCAAGTAGGGAGCATGAAACCATACAGTCCAGCTCCGTATTCATATAAAGGACGCGTCTGTGAGAGAGTTGCTTATATTTCCTAACCAACATAGCGAGCGGGAAGCGTTACATATGGAAGCGCGAAGTACGGTCCTATCATGCTGTCAAAGACGGAGACGGAACTGCGTAGCAGCAGCATCTTCATTATCATTTATCACTGTAAACAGGGTTCAAATTCTGTGGTCCTTCATAACATAGCATCATGCTGACCTCGATTTTGTTCTCTCTCTGCTTCTGTTAATATCATCGCGAGTTCGTGTCACTGTGGTCGGGATCAGCAAGATCATGTGGAACTGTCTCTGTATGGATGAGGTGGTTTACCTACGAGGAGGCGTTCATTCATGCAGGCTCTGCAACTCTGCATTTTATGTCAGTAGGAGGGAGGCATTGTGGGTGGTGCCCTGCCTATAATACACAACAGCAGGCACAACAGAATACTACCGAAACGACACGTCAGCTGCCCAGCATACCCTCTGACTAGTTGCCATATCACAGCTTAGCATTGATGACTGGAGAGAGTCGGTGCTGGAGCTGTGATGATAAGCGAAACGAATTGTGAAGGAATTAAACCAACGAAGACACATGGACATTAAGAGAGAGAGAGAGAGAGAGAGAGAGAGGAGAGAGAGAGAGAGAGAGAGAGAGAGAGAGAGAGAGAGAGAGAGAGAGAAAGACAGAGACAGTGACAGAGAGGGAGGGAGGGAAAGAGGGAGAGAAGCAGCAAGTAAACAAACAAGCCAGCAAAGATTAAAAAGCCAAGGTCAGATGTGTACTAAACAAAGAGATGGCATCTAAGAAGGTTCGTTTCGGAAATGTGTCAGATGCTCACGCCACACCAGATGGACTTCAATGTGGTTGGGTCACCCGCTCTCTGTGCTGTACACCAGATGGACTTCAATGTGGTTGGGTCACCCGCTATCTGTGCTGTCCTGGTCAGGTCCTCTAGTTTGTGACCAGGACACCCTGTTACTTAAAGCTTTTGAGAGTTTCACATCTCGAACCTTCCACATTTCTTTCGACTTACATGCCCTTTGGTGCACTGGTCGTAATCGTTCTTTTCTCTGAACCAGTGTCCGTACTGTACACCTGATCTGGAGTGGCTGGCTCGCCCGGTCTCCGCTTCTTTTCTTCACTCTGGTTTGTTCTCATCCTTGTTGTTTTCAATGGAGCTTCAAGCTCCATACATGTTCACTCTCGGTGTTTTCCTTTATTAACCCTCGCTCACCATGCACACTTTGTATATTTTATGTCTCGGAGACATCTAAATGCTTTTCTCCATATTGGGGCGTATGGTTGAAAGCTTCTTGAATGATAGATGACGTAATGTTTGACTTGCTGACATCTTCATGCTGCTACATTTCCTGCTTTCAACAAGACAACGAAAACATTTTGCACAATAGATAAAGTAAGCATGCAATGATATTGCAAAAAAACGTACAATACACTTTGGATGTATCTAAAATAAATGGGTCTACGATGGAATAATAGAGATGCGTATTAGGGCATCGGTCCTGGAATTCCTCCTCTCTGGACGACTTAAGCCGGTATGTTGTGGACTGCAATATATTTTTCTTGCTTTAGAACCTTTACTGATGATCCCACGTGAGTTTCGTGAATTGCCTAGCCGTTCTCCTTGACAGTATAAGGACCGCTAGCGTTGCAAGATTTCTTTTGATATCATGATTATGAAACCAGTATTTGCCCGGTGGCGTGTCTTTTCTATGGCATTTTCCTGCTTCGCCTTGGATAACATCAAGTTTCAAAACGGAGTGACTGAGGGCGGAAAACGAAGCAAAGTTTGAAAAGAGAGGGGGTTAGTTACCGCCAGGACACAGACAAACAGAGTACAGGACTGGTCACTGTGTCTAGTCCTGTACTCTGTTTGTCTGTCTCCTTGGCGGTAGCAACCCCCCCCCCCCCCCCCCCCCCCCCCCCCCCCCCCCCCCCCTCTTTTTCAAATTTTGGATAACATCAACTGGCGTCGTGATGTAGTTGTCGGGTCTTTGTCGCTTTGGAATCCCTATCTGGTGTTACTCCTAAGCAAGTATCCTCTGACGTCAGTGCACGGCACTGCTCATCGATCTGAGCTTCCTCGGGTTTCTGCCTGGTCCTCATGATCTTGGCTGCACTAGATGTGCTTGCTTTAACGTTAACAACCTTGCTCTTTACTTCTCTTGGAAGAACTGTGCTTTTTGTTCTTGTGTTCTCGGCCGTGTCCCGATCTTCATCATGACCAATGTCTATTGAGTACCTGGTCAGCCATCTCTGAGAAGGCTGTCTTGAAAGTGTTGACTGTTGTGTCCAGATCTGGGTCTTCTTCACCTATTGTAGCTTTCAAGGACGCACTCAGCCAGGATCGTTCGGTTCTCCAGGCCGAATCTCTGACTTGTGGTTTCACGCTGTTGATTTTCTCCTGGAAAGGGTCGAAAATTTTCATCTAGAAGTCCTAGTCTCCACCACTGTTTGCCCTCGGAACGCTTCCAGTTCTTGTGAAGCTAATGCAGGACTGGGACAGTTCTTATCGCACGTGGTCGATTTGATTGAAGATTCCCAGTCTGGGCTATGCTACGTCCCTAATATTAATATGTATTGCGGACTGATCATGTCTGCCAACAAGTTATCATTGCAAGTGGCTAATTTCAGGATCCTATATAGCCCTCTACCATTGCTTCTTGAATTGCTGTGTGGTTTACATGTACCAGACAATCTCATCGTTTGCATCCTTTTCCATTTTTGCACCCTGACCTCTTTGAGTGAGTCATGGGTTTTTTGTTTTTTGTTTTTTTTGCGTTACTTTGGTCTATGATTGTTTTGCAATTGTTCACGTCGTGCTTTCATGAGAGTGTCACTGAGGACATAAAGCAGAACAAATACATCACTATGGACATAAATCAGAACTAACACCGGTATTTTGGGCATGTTGGGCGAAATGTGTTTCCTTTGTCTTGTAAAGAAATGAGATAACACATGACGACAGGCCTTGGCACTGTTCCAGCATCTTTATGAAAGACAGGGATTTGGCTATGATGTGACAGCAGCCCTGAATGGCCCATTGGCTATGATGTGACAGCAGCCCTGAATGGCCCATTGGCTATGATGTGACAGCAGCCCTGAATGGTCCATCGTTGGCTATGAGGTGACAACAGCCTGAATGGTCCATCGTTGGCTATGATGTGACAGCAGCCCTGAATGGTCCATCGTTGGCTATGATGGTGACAGCAGCCCTGAATGGTCCATTGGCTATGATGTGACAGCACCCTGAATGGTCCATCGTTGGCTATGATGTGACAGCCAGCCATGACATGGCCCATTGGCTATGATGTGACAGCAGCCCTGAATGGTCCATTGGCTATGATGTGACAGCAGCCCTGAATGGTCCATTGTTGGCTATGATGTGACAGCAGCCCTGAATGGCCCATTGGCTATGAATGTGACAGCAGCCCTGTAATGGTCCATTGGCTATGATGTGACAGCAGCCCTGAATGGTCCATCGTTGGCTATGATGTGACAGCATCCCTGAATGGTCCATCGTTGGCTATGATGTGACAGCACCCTGAATGGTCCATCGTTGGTATGATGTGACAGCAGCCCTGAATGGTCCCTTGGCTATGATGTGACAGCAGCCCTGAATGGTCCATCATTGGCTATGATTGACAGCAGCTGAATGGTCCATTGGCTATGATGTGACAGCAGCCCTGAATGGTCCATTGGCTTTGATGTGACAGCAGCCCTGAATGGTCCATTGGCTATAATGTGACAGTAGCCCTGAATGGTCCACTTGGCTATGATGTGACAGAGCCCTGAATGGTCCATCGTTGTTGGCTATGATGTGACAGCAGCCCTCAATGGTCCATGTTGGCTATGATGTGACAGCAGCCCTGAATGGTCAATCGTTGGCTACGATGTGACGGCAGCCCTGAATGGTCCATTTGGCTATGATGTGACAGCAGCCCTGAATGGTCCATCGTTGGCTATGATGTGACAGCAGCCCTGAATGGTCCATTGGCTATGATGTGACAGCAGCCCTGAATGGTCCATTGTTGGCTATGATGTGACAGCAGCCCTGAATGGTCCATGGCTATAATGTGACAGCAGCCTGAATGGTCCATGTTGGCTATGATGTGACAGTAGCCCTGAATGGTCCATTGGCTATGATGTGACAGCAGCCCTGAATGGTCCATCGTTGGCTATGATGTGACAGCAGCCCTGAATGGTCCAGTTGGCTATGATGTGACAGCAGCCCTGAATGGTCCATCGTTGGCTATGATGTGACAGCAGCCCTGAATGGTCCTTGGCTATAATGTGACAGCAACCTGAATGGTCCATCGTTGGCTATGATGTGACAGCAGCCCTGAATGGTCATCGTTGGCTATGATGTGACAGCAGCCCTGAATGGTCCATTGGCTATGATGTGACAGCAGCCTGAATGGTCCATTTGCTATGATGTGACAGCAACCTGAATGGTCCATCGTTGGCTATGATGTACAGCAGCTGAATGGCATTGTTGGTATGATGTGACAGCAGCCTGATGGTCCATTGGCTATGATGTGACAGCGCCTGAATGGTCCATTGGCTATGATGTGACAGCAGCCCTGAATGGTCCATCGTTGCTATGATGTGACAGCAGCCGAATGGTCCATTGCTATGATGGGACAGCAGCCTGAATGGTCCATCGTTGGCTCTGACGTGACAGCAGCCCTGAATGGTCCATCGTTGTTGGCTAATATGTGACAGCAGCCCTGAATGGTCCATCGTTAGCTATGATGTGACAGCAGCCCTGAATGGTCCATCGTTGGCTATGTGTGACAGCAGCCCTGAATGGTCCATTGGCTATGATGTGACATTAGCCCTGAATGGTCCATCGTTAGCTATGATGTGACAGCAGCCCTGAATGGTCCATCGTTGGCTATGATGTGACAGCAGCCCTGAATGGTCCATTGGCTATGATGTGACAGCAGCCCTGAATGGTCCATCGTTGGCTATGATCTGACAGCAGTCCTGAATGGTCCATGGTTGGCTATGATGTGACAGCAGCCCTGAATGGTCCATTGGCTATGATGTGACAGCAGCCCTGAAAGGTCCATCGTTGCTGGCTGTGATTGGCTATGATGTGACAGCAGCCCTGTAATGGTCCATGTTGCGGCTGTGCTTCAAAGAGCGTGAGCTGTAGTGTAATAACTTCGTTGATGCGTAATCACTTGATGTGGACACTGGATACAGCCATGGCGCAGTTCACAGCACCTTCCTTAAGGGAGGGGGGGGGGGGGGGGGGTGACATTTGCCAGCCCTGATGTGGCCCCTATGGTCGCTAGGCTATGATCAACATGAACCCTGATTAGAATGACTGGTGGAAGATAGATTCAATTTCATGCATGTCCAGGTGCTTTCCATCGTACGCATAAAATAGATTTCACGTCCTTCATCCTTAAAGTTTACCCTAAATTGACAAAGTTCTTTGACAAATCTAACAACATGCTAATGGAATATTGTTTTCCGTAAATACACTATATACATCTCTTGTTTATCCAAGTAGTAAATATGATGACTCCAGTACTGTTTTCATCTCAGAACTGTTCCCATAACAGTGTGTAACTCCTAAACCTGGACCACCACTCCCCTCTCCCTTCCATCACTATTCTGCCCACCAAAGCAACGCACTATCAAATCATGTGACTCACGCACGTTATCTGTTGGATTGAACATCAGGCAGCCTTTGAGGGATCTCCCTTTCCTTCCCACCCAGCAGCTCTAACTGATTGGCTGTCCCGCAGGGCACTTTGCACTTTACAAGCTGTCACATGCTTTGTGAGATGTGACGTCAGCAGACTAATGGCAGACCGGAAACAAAATGAGGCGGGTTGTCTCAGGTTTCCGTTGCGTGGAAGTCCCGTATGTGGCTTAATGAAACGTGGTCTGGCAGAGGCCTCGGGCTGGAAGGGGAAAAGGGCGAATAACCTTGAAGTAGATTCAGAAAAAAAAATTCACTGTTTCTTCCTGAAGAACAGATTTGGGATAACTGCTTTCAGATTTTCTTTTTTTGTTGTTGTTGTGACTTAGCATGGCTGCCCATAAGATCTTGTGTGCATTGTTTGTGGTCACTTGCTGTGTGTGTGTGTGTGTGTGTGTGTGTGTGTGTGTGTGTGTGTGTGTGTGTGTGTGTGTGTGTGTGTGTGTGTGTGTGTGTGTGTGTGGCGTGCTTGCGCGTGTGTGAGAGAGAGGTGGTGTGTGTGTGTGTGTGTGTGTGTGTGTGTGTGGTGTGTGTGTGTGTGTGTGTGTGGTGTGTGTGTGTGTGTGTGGTGTGTGAGAGTATGTGAGTGAGTGTGCGTGAGTGTGTGCGCGTGCGCGCGAGCGTGTGGGGTGTGTGTGTGTGTGTGTGTGTGTGTGTGTGTGTGTGTGTGGTGTGTGTGTGTGTGTGTGTGTGTGTGTGTGCACGCGTGCGTGCGCGCGTGCGTGCGCGTGTGTGTGTATGTGTGTGTGCGCGCGTGCGCGTGAGCATGTGTGTGTATGCGTGTATGTGAGCGCGCACGCGCAAGCGCGAACGCGTATATGTCCGAGTGCATGCGTGTGTGTGCTCTCTCATAAACCCTTTTGACGTCACCCACAAACCCCGTTTCCAAATGGACCCACTTTCTAAAATGGATGACTCTTGTACTTTTTGCGTCTGTGTGAATGACGTGGCGCGGTAAGTGGCAGAAAGTGTACCTTGCCTCGCACGGGCGATTGTTCTGGACTTTAAGACTGCAGGACCATGTTGATAACGTGGCTTCCTTCCCCAGGAGCACTGGCTACCCTCACTGTTTCACAGCTTGCTGGTGTGTAGGGAAACCTGACGAGCAGATTATTTATTTTAGTTTTAACATTTAGGGGTGATAGCAGGGCTGGGCGATCAATTTCAAGAGAGAGAGAGAGAGAGAGAGAGGAGAGAGAGAGAGAGAGAGAGAGAGAGAGAGAGAGCAAAACAAAAATGCTCTTACAAGAACTTACGTCATCCATATCCTACTCTGGAGACAGTACCCTGAGGTTCCCCTTGATCACTGCCTTGTTGATGGGTCATCTTCGCTGTAGTAGTTCACTTTGCTCAGCACATGTCTCTGGTTGCCTTCACTTTGGTATTCATGTGTAAGCGGTTCATGGGAATTGAAAGTGAGGGACGAGGACCGTGAGAGAAAAACACGATGTCTCGCTTTGCTGTACCCTTGATGTGGAACTCTCTGAGGTCCAGTGTGCGTGAAAGTCTCGTCACAGCCTGGAGTTAAACCAGTCTGCAAGCATGTTCACTTCACACAACATTCCACTGGACTGTTTTGTAGACATTGCGTTTGCATGTACGTACACGCATTAGGTAGCTCTCACCATGTTATGTTAGGATCATTGTATTTCAGGACAGTATCCTGAAAGTAAACCAAAAGTTGACATTTAGCATGTGGTGTGTGTGTGTGTGTGTGTGTGGTGTGTGTGTGTGTGTGTGTGTGTGTGTGTGTGTGTGTGTGGTGTGTGTGTGTGTGTGCACGTGTGTTTGTGTGTTTGCGTGTGCGTGTATTTGTGTGTTTGTATATGAGTGTGTGCATGGACATGATGGCCATACGGACACAGTGGACTTGACGGTAAGGGGTCTAGAAGGATAAGAGTTGGCTTTATATGTCTTACATGTGTATGGTTTTGTATTTGTGTGTTCGTATATATGAGTGTGTGCATGGACATGATGGCCATACGGACACAGTGGACTTGATGGTAAGGGCTCTAGAAGGATAAGAGTTGGCTTTATATGTCTTACATGTGTATGGTTTAAAATTTGTACGTTGTTTGAGCTCATCTCACAGTCAGGATAATTCCATCTGGTCCGAGCACCATTAAGTGATGATGTCTGCGAGGAGCAGCACTTAAATTCACAATCTGTATGGATCTGGCTCAGAAGACCTATCAGGTGATGTACAGGTCGGTAATGTTGCGGTAATGTCCACATACGATATTATGGCCAGTTGTGCTATACACTATAATGCCACTATGCAAGCGGGAGAAAGATGCAGTAAATCTAAGGTGTTTCGCTGACATTTCTGCACTCAGCGAAGTGGTCGTCCGAATGGCCAGAATATTCCATCTGCAAACATCAATACTCTCTCTCTCTCTCTCCTCTCTCTCTCTCTTCTCTCTCTCTCTCTCTTCTCTCTCTCTCTCTCTTACACACACACACACACACACACACACACACACACATACACATGCATGCACGCACACACACATCACACACACACACACACACACACACACACACACACACACACACACACACACACACAACACACACACACACACACACACGCACATTCCATGAGTTTTTTTAGGATAAAGAAACAATCAAAAACAAAATCAACAAGCACACAAATAAAGAAACAAACAAAATCATGTCGACCAAAAACAAGAGCACTATTACAAAATAAACATAAACCAAAAAAATAAGAGCATTATTACAAAATTAACATAAGCCAAAACGCAGGTTCTGACCAGCCTCAGTGCAATGATTGTAAGCCAACATCGCTTGCCTTCTCGGAACAGCACTGGGACAGAGTGAAAGAAGAGGTTATCGTTAAAGTGTATTCTTCCCTCCAACAGTGGGTTTTTCCGTATGTACTGCTGGGCAGAAAATCTTGCCTTTGTAGTGTATTTTTGTTTGTTTGTTGTCATTTCTAGTATAACGCGAAGGGAAAATGGTTTTGTATGTCATGAATACCAGATGCTTTGAACAGTAAAAACCACCAACACCCAATAAGCATATTGCAAATTTTCGGTTTATTGGTAAAACCTTTGTCAAGCATAAAAAACCAAGGGCCCACTAAATGACAGCCCAAAGCACAGCATTTATATTCTAAGACTGATCATCTCTCACTCACAATTCACTGAATTCCCACTCACTGCTTTAAAATCCTAACAGAAGCCTACCAGAATTAAAGAAAGAAAAGGCAGCAGTGAGCTTATGTGAAATAAAAACATGGGGCGGTCAGTCAAGACTTATAAAAAAAAAAACAGAAATGAGTTCAAGCTCACACTGGTGCCTCCAAAGATACCCGACAACACCTCTCCCTAACTCCATCATTTTTAAAATGCATCTTGTGCTTACAATAAGGTAGTGGAAAACACATTTATGAATGTCACATGCAAATGGTACTGTTGTATAGACTCACATTACATTCAACTGAAACCTGAAAAGTCTTATCTCTCACTTCCCCCACCATCCTCCCTCACCATTAACTCTCATTCCCCCATACAATCCTGCCCATCCCTTTCTATATGTCTATACTTGCGTTTGTGTGTGATCCTTTCTATATGTC
>CM031599.1:97700989-97708489 GCA_018398815.1 Conus ventricosus
TTCCATAAAAAACGCGAAAGCAAAACAAGCTGAAGGTTAGGGGCGAATTTTATTGGTCACAATTGTACAGAGTGGAAGCGAGAATTCAACGTGATTTGATTCATTACACCGGTAATGTGTGAAAATGTCATCAGCAATATGTCTTTGTGTGGAAAATCCAAGGTCACGTGACAAACCAGCTTGAAGTCCTAATACCATGTGTGGCCACCATTTGCATGGACAACTGCTTGACACCTGCGGCTCATTGAGTGGACCAGGTGGTTGATGCGTCCCCTTGGCACACCAGCCCACACATGGACGATGGCCTGGTGAAGTTGAGCCGTTGTTGCTGGTCGTGGACGCAGGAGGTCCAACCATCTGCCAAGTTCATCCCAAAAATGTTCTATTGGGTTTAAATCGGGACTGAGGGCTGGCCAGGGCAGCACATTGACGTTGTTATGCTGAAGAAATTGCTGGGTGGCCCTGGCTGTGTGTGGTCTTGCATTGTCCTGTTGGAATGTCCAGTTTGGGTGTTGCGCAAAAAAAGGAACGACATGGGGTATGAGCACCTGGTGGATGTAGCGCTGTGCATTGACACCCTGTCCGCGACCAGGACCAATGTTATGAAAGATGACTGGTCCTATGGCGTGGTTAATGCCAATTGCACCCCATGTCATAACGTTCGGGCCTCCCCAGGGGTTCCGCTCTACCACACAGGAGTCAGCATAGCGTTCACCAGGTCGACGCCATATTCTGACACGACCGTCAGCCATGTCAATACAAAAACGGCTCTCATCTGAGAACAGTATGCGTCCCCACTGCTGCCTGCGCCAGTTGATTCGGGCTTGTGCCCACTGCAGCCTGTCCTGCCGGTGTCTTGGTGTCAGTACCGGACCTCTATGAGGACGCCTACATGCCAGCCCGTTTTCCTGAAGACGCCGCCGCAGTGTTGAGGCTGATTCGTTGCTGGAGATTCCCAGGCACCTGTCGAGCAGTGTTAGCGGCTGTTTGCCGCCTGTCCCGCAGATGGGTTCGAACAAAATGGCGATCCTCTCTTGGTGTGGTGACCCGAGGACGGCCTGACCGAGGACGATCATCAGTGGTACCAGTGACTCGCATGTGGCGCTGCAGACGATAGATGGTTGAGATGTGGACGTTAAAGATGTTGGCGACCTGCCTGGCATCCACACCAGCCTCCAGATGGCCTAGTGCACGATTGCCTTCCTCTGCTCGTGGTCTTGGCATCTCTGTAGCGCTCAGACGGCAAGTCGTTATCTGAACCTTGTAGCACGGCTTTATAAAGGCTGCATGCCTGCGTACTTGTCGCTGGTTAACTTTGCTCTGCATGGTGTGCACGTGCCTCACATGCAGCAACCAGTTTGCCATTTTTTGTTGACCCTCCAATGCCGGGAATGATTGTTGCTCACACAATTTTTCACTGCACGTGAGTCTTGGACCCAAACAACTTGCCACAATGGTTCAATATTGTATATTCACTCCTTTTCACCCGAAAAATAGCCTTTGAATTTTTCGCGTTTTTTATGGAAGTCAGTATAGTATCTGAAGACATGTTTAACATTTCTATAGAACATACTTGAACGTTGTCATATCGTATAACAACTCAACATAAGTTATTGTCTATAGGAAAAGCACCGGTCCTACATATCTTCTTGAGCAGCAAATATCTGAACCTTTGATCCCCCCCCCCCCCCCCTTTTCTTTTGTTTCGTCCCAATCCTGTATATTTTCCACAAACCAGCTAATACCCTTATCTAGCCTCTGCTGAATTCAACAGAGTAGCTGGACTGTTCACGGCACATCTTCCCGCCAAAGTTACATCTATGTAAAGCGTTTGCTGTTCGGTCACAACGTGTATGATGAACACTATTTGCCTGAGCAATGTCCCTAGACAGAAGAACAAATAAGTGATACGAGTCCATCTGACTTTCAACAACCAAACGAAGAGACCACAGCAACGGTACAAGCAATGTTGGGAACATTGAAGAATGCAGTTATCTTAAGTCAGTGAACTATTTTACAAGAAACACGTGTACATCTAAGACATGCACCTGACATGTGATCAATTTGCCTGTAAAACCTGAGGACAGAGAGAAGAGAGAAGAGAGGGAGAGAAGAGAGGAGAGAGAGAGAGAGAGAGAGAGAGAGAGAGATGGAGAGAGAGAGAGAGAGAGAGAGAGAGAGAGAGAGAGAGAGAGAGAGAAGACAGAGAAGAGAGACAGAGAGCAGACAGACAGACAGACAGGACAGAAGACAGACAGAGCAGACAGACAGTGGCAGAGACAGACAGACACAGAGACAGAAGAGTGAGACGCAATGCTCTAAGCAACAGCACAAGTTTTGAAATCGGGCAGAGAACATTGATCCGCAAGGACAATATTGGCTGCATACGACAATGTCTGCATGGAGGACGTGTGTGTGTGTGTGTGTGTGTGAGCGTGAGTGTTGTGGTGGTGTGAGTGATGTTGGCGGTGTGTACAGTGTTGATGTGAGGGTGTGTGTGTGTGTGTGTGTGTGTGTGTGTGATGAGTGCATGCGTGCGTGCGTGTGTCGCGATGCGCTGCCACGCGACGTGCGCGCGGGTGTGTGTGTGTGTGTGTGTGTGTGTGTGTGTGTGTGTGTGGTGGTGTCTGCGTGGAGGCGCGCGCGCACGCATGTGTTTGTGTATGTGTGTGTGTGTGTGTGTGTGTGTGGTGCGTGCGTGGTGCGTGCGTGCGTGCGTGGCGGCGCGCGATGGTGTGTGTGTGTGTGTGTGTGGTGCGTGCGGTGCGTGCGTGCGTGCGTGCGTGCGTGTGTTGTGTGTGTGTGTGTGGTGCGTGTGCGTGTGTGTGTGTGTGTGTGTGTGTGTGTGTGTGTGTGTGTGTGTGTGTGTGTGTGTGTGTGTGAGTGTGAGAGCCGCTTTGGACGTCAGCCACAAACCCTATTCCCAAATAGACCCACTTTCTAAAATGGATAACTCTTGTACTTTTTGCGTCTGTGGGAATAACGTGGTCCGGCAAGTGGCCGAAAGTGCGCTTTACCTTGCAGGGGTGATAGCTTTGGACATCAGACTGCCAGATTATTTTGATTACTTCACTTCCCAGGAGCCCTGCCTCGCTGTTTTACAGTTCCTTGCCATGCAGGAAGACTGGGCGGGCAGATTATCTTTTTTAGTTTTAACATTTTGGCTCGATAACAGTGCTATGAGACTCATTTTGAGAGAGAGAGAGAGAGAGAGAGAGAGAGAGAGAGAGAGAGAGAGAGAGAGAGAGCGAGCAGAGAGAGAGAGAGGAGAGAGAGAGAGAGAGAGAGAGAGAGAGAGAGAGAGAGAGAGAGAGAGAGAGAGAGAGAGAGAAGAGAGAAGAGAGAGAGAGCAAAACACTGCTTTGACAAGAACGTCACTCACTCTGTATGTAATTCAAATGCCAGAAGACGATTCTTTATCTTGATTTCCACTACGTTCTATGGGTCATTTTCACCTTATTTGTTCACGTCGCTCAACACATATCTCTCTCGTTGTTTTCACATCTGTACCGAAATATGAGCAGCGCTTGACAATTCTTGATGCACTATGGAGACCGTATGAGTATACTGTTGATTTTAGGTTTACAGCGCCCTAAATTTTCAAATCCCTACAGCCCAATATGTGCAAACGCCTCGCCACTGCCTGCGCTCTGAATTTCTTCTCTTTTTTTCTAGGTTAACAAAATATCAACATGACACCCTGATAGTAAGTGAAAACTAAAGATTTAGCATCAGTACCTTCTTTCTGAATCCTTGATTTTCGAAGCTGAAACCACTAAAACTTAACAGAGACAAAATCCATTATCACAGTGTTTCCCCTCGAGGATGTTTCTCTGTATATGCAGCCATAATGGAGAGGGGGAATCGTAGACATAATGGTCAGGGGTCAATGAGGCTAGGAGTAATACGTGTGGCTTCATATATGTTATACGTGCGTGGTTTTAGGTTAATGTGCAATCTGAGTTCGCGCCGCTGTTGGAGTAGCTCCACTTGATGGCAGCACCATTGGGGGGCTACAACTGATCTGTCCGCAAGGACCAGCCATTGATTTCACAGTGTGGAACTGGGTCACAAGGCTAAACGAGGAAGGCCAGTGGCTACATTCTTGCATTGTAAAGACGTTCAGACAATAGCAACAGTTTCGGAAACGTTGGTTGGTTTCAACATTTCAGAGTTCAACTGAGTGAACGTCCATAACAGTCTGATTATTCAATCTACAAACTTGGATCATCTGTTTTAGGCTGTATGTGAGTGTGAGTGCATGCGTGCATGTGTTCCTCCATGTGTGTGTGTGTGTGTGTGTGTGTGTGTGTGTGTGTGTGTGTGTGTGTGTGTGTGTGTGTGTGTGTGTGTGTGTATGTATGTGTATGTGTGTGTGTGAAGTGTGTTGAATAATTACATCTTGGATGTGAACCAGTTTGGTAGGATGGTTGCGCTCCTCGGAAAATTAGATCACATAACGAAAATGTTACTGGATCAAAGGCACGGGTCATATTAGTTAAGCCCGTTTAAATCCAAGTCTTTTCCAATCTATGTTTTGCCGTTGATCTGGCAGGGTGCGTTGGCTTTACTTGTTTATTGTTATCATCTCCATTAGTTCAGACCTCTAGATCAAAGACCAAAGCCACGCCCATCATGTTCATTTGCTCTGTGCTCGCATACTCAGTTACTTCAATGATAATTTTGCACCTGTCTTCATCAAGCTAGGAGCTGTGGCTGCTCTTCATAATAACTATCCTTACATGACAAACCACATCATAGCTGCTCTTCATAATAACTATCCTTACATGACAAACCACATCATGGCTGCTCTTCACAATAACTATCCTTACATGACAAACCACATCATGGCTGCTCTTCACAATAACTATCCTTACATGACAAACCACATCATGGCTGCTCTTCACAATAACTATCCTTACATGACAAACCACATCATGGATCAAGGTTACATGCTCACAATTTGTCAAAGCAGTTCGATACCGAGTTTCACCAATATTGGACGGGACGACTGCTGTTCCTAAAAACACTGCTACCATGAGAAAACAAAAATTCGTCCTAGATCAGAGATCAAAGTCACGGACCCCATGTTGAATTGCCAACAGATTTGGCGTTTCCGTTTCAAAAAGACTTTTGCGGAATGGATGTACTTCAGAACTAAATCAAAGTTAGGAAAATTGAATGAAATGATTAACGTCCAAGTCCACACTTGCTGTGCTGACATTTCGACTGGTCCGCGCTGTTCCTTATACAGTATTAGTGACATGGTCATCTAGCTTAGTGGGTGTGATGTCTTCAACAAGTATGGCGACCGTTTAAAACAATGTGGATGGATAGACCACAGTTCAAGACCATCTTTGCCATGATCATTTTTCAGGGAGTGTGCCTTGGTTCAGGAAGCTGGTGTCGGACCTTCACATCTCAATAAAACTAGGTGGGGTTCTAGTGTTTCACCGCCAGGGGCATCCAAAACGAAAGCTATACTGGGAGGCTATAGGCGAGGTAATACTGATCATGTACCGCCAATTCTACGCTGTTACTGAAACAAATATACCCATCATCATGTAACTTGATGGAATTGTTGTTCGTAATAACCATTGCATCATTATGGAGAAACTTTGCTTGACGGAAATGACTATGGAGTGCTTACGCTTGGTTAACGAACATCTAAGAAAGAGATATTGAATAAAGAAACTGAAAAGGGCAGTACATATCTGCTAGGCCAGATGGCATGATTGGCGAAATTTTCAGAATTATGAGTTTATGCTTTGATGCTTTTAGTGAAAATGTTCATTTTCTTCTTCTTTTTTCTTATTTTTTCTTCCTGTTTTTCTTTCTTTTTTTCTATTATCATTATTATTTTTCGTTTTTATTCTCGAATATGTCCCGACCGCCGAAAAGAATTGGCGATGTTGCCTTTGTTTCAGAAGAGGGGTTGTCCAAGCTGTGAACAGTCATAGAAGCTTCTCAATATTTGTAGTACACTGTATTATTCCATAATTTATAACAAAAGAGAAAAGTGTGTGAATGGGCACAATATTACGATTTCACTGGTGAGCATCAAGGTGGTCTAAAAATGAGTCAACAACTGACATGAAATCACTTTACTAGCTGCCAGTCAAAAGCAGTTTGTAATAATCAGAGTATGTTGCCTTTATCGGTTCTGAAGAAAAAAAAAATGTTTTGCTTCCATCTATCGTAAACTACTGTTTCAAATTTAAATGAAAATACACACACATTCACTCTTCTTAAAACGACAGAACAAACAAACAAACAAACAAACAAACAAAACTACACAATCATGAAAACAAGAACACCACCAAAAACCAAAAGCAAACATAAACCGAAACAAAGATCCAAACCGACTGTAGTAGAATAATTGTAAACAGAATCGTTAGTTTGCTTAAGAAAAAATTGTGTCAATGGTTTACATATAAAAGAAGAGTGGCTTTTTCTGACATCTTTTCGGTACTCGATTCGTCTTCAAATGAATATTAGTCAGATCGTCATTAGGTCAATGAGATAACATTTTTTCCCTGAACAGTTGTGACCAGCATAAGAAAATATAGCTTTGCAGGATAAAGTTCAGGGCTACCTTCGATGTATTGTTTTTTTTTTTTACCAGGGAATATCCCACGCTTTTGGTCACTTTACAGCTTCCGCATGCAGAGAACATCAAGGTCAGAAGGTCAGTGGCTCCTTTGCCCATGCTCATTTTCATTAAAACAGGCCTTGGGCTCTTTTCACAGGACTGTGTTGGGACAGAACAAAGGGAGACGTCTTCTCTCAAATGCATCGACTCTGTCTCTCTCAGTGACCTCTCAGCCAGTTAAGGGTAGTAAATGACTGACTGCAGGTCCTAGATAGATATGAAAAGGAAATATTCAGTATACTGAGTGTAAGAGGATGATCATTGTAGACAGACATGCCAACCTAACGGATTATCTTCTTTTATTTGGGACAGTGCTGGGACAAAGTGAAGAGATTTTAGCTTCAAGTCGCCGAAGGGACTGTGAACTGTTCAATTTTCGTCGAGTGTAATGTACCACAGTTTGAAAACTAGAGCCCAATCCTTTGTATCTGTTGTCATTACCTCCCTTCCACTGATCCTGAACCTGTTTTTCCGTTTCGATGTACAGTGAGGGTTTTCAAGCTAACTCTAGGTTCAAACTCATGATCGTCAGTTTTGCAGTCGAACTCTCCAACGATTTGGTTATGGGCATCTTTCCTAAAGGAAAGGGCAACACGCCGCCACCACCACTGCCCTCTCCTCTCCCCTCCCCCGCCCCCTCCACAACGTCTTGATGGAAGGCATGGGAGAGGAAAGAAATAGTTCGTCTAGACTGGTGTGGATTTGGTGTCAGGGGTAGAAGAAATACACACGCGCGCGCGCGCGCGCGCGCGCGCACGCACGCACGCACGCACGCACGCACGCACGCACGCACGCACGCACGCACGCACGCACGCACGCACACACACACACACACACACACACAGGAA
>CM031599.1:97715989-97738489 GCA_018398815.1 Conus ventricosus
AAAACCGTTATGGGCCGTTATAGCCGTTAGTAATGGCTATAGCTGTAAAATAAAGTCGGGCATCATCCGTGACCCTTAATGACCATACCTACAAATTTTCAGAAAGATCGGCCCTCAAGTTTTGTCTGGAGCGAGTGGAACACATTTTGACCACGGACGACAGACACACACAGACAGCATTTCTTCGTTCCCATTGTAAAGTACTCCCTGTTCTATAAGAACTGGAAGCACAAAAAGAGAGTAATGTGCTGCTTCATAAAGCAGATCGATCCTTCACTGTCTATGGGTTCGTGACCATTTTTTGTATGTTGCTCTCTCTCTCTCTCTCTCTCTCTCTCTCTCTCTCTCTCTCTCTCTCTCTCCTCTCTCTCTCTCTCTCTCTCTCTCTCTCTCTCTCTCCAGATAATTCCATTTTGGGACATTCACGAAAAGTGTCACTGGAGAGACAGGGTAGTAGTGGTTTTTAACACACAGAGAAGCTCATTCAGCCCAGCGCCACAGTGACCGGCCATCGCCATGAGTTGAAGGCTTTGTAGATATGATCTTGCTCATGTACGATCATACCAAATACCATCAAAGACAGAATTATTAGGATCGTGCATGTTCACCTAATAAGTTTCCTTCAGTGTGACTTTCAATTTAGAAAAGATCTGCACACAACACACACACACACACACACACACACACACACACACACACACACACACACACAGAAATACATTCTTACAGGTGACCTGACTTTTACGAAATGGCAGCTCTGACATAACCCCTGTATTGATTGGCTGGGCAATAAACACCACGTTGCACTGACTCATAAACGATGATCCCTTGTCATGTCTGGGTGCGTTCTTTATCACACAGAAGCAGAGTTCACGCCCTTCATCAGTCGACATTTCGCAACAACAAAAACTGTCAACGTTGTTGACGAAGTCCGAGAACATGCTGAAGATATAATGTTTTCAGCCAATACAGACATGATTTTCCTGTTCAATCCAAGCCAGAAATATGTTGAGTCTATCACTACGTTTACTTCAGTGTCAAAACTGTCCCCATCACAACGTGACCCTTTGCCCTGGGCTTCTTCTCCTGTTGCTCAACCCATGATCTGCCCATCCAAGGCAACGCACCATCAAATCATGTCGCTCACGCACGTTGTCTGCTGCGCGTGAACGTTTGGCAGCCCTTGAGGGATTTTCCCTTCCTGCCCACCCAATAGCTCTAATCTGATTGGCCTTCCCAGGGGCGCTTTGCACTTTACACGCTGTCACGTGTATGCGGAGATGTGACGTCAGCAGACTAATGGCAGACCGGTGACAAAATGGGGATTCTCTGGGGTTTCTGTTGCGTGCAAGTTCTGCAAGTGGCTTAATGAAACTTGTTCTGGCACTGATCTAGGGCTGCAAGGTTGAAAGGGGGCGAATAACCCCGAAGCAGGTTCAGAACAATAGTTCAGCGCTTCTTTCTGAAGAACACATTTGATTTTTTTTTTTTTTAGACATTGCTCTCGTTGTGACACAATGCACCTGCGTGCACTTTCGCGCGCGCGTAAGGTGTGTGTGGTGTGTGTGTGTGTGTGTGTGTGTGTGTGTGTGTGTGTGTGTGTGTGTGTGTGGTGTGAGAGAGAGAGAGAGAGAGAGAGAGAGAGAGAGAGAGAGAGTGCTTGCGTGTGTGTGCGCGCGCGCGCGTGTATGTGATTGTGTGTGTGTGTGTGTGTGTGTGTGTGTGTGTGTGTGTGTGTGTGTGTGTGTGTGTGTGTGTGCTGGCTGGCTGGCTTGTGTACGTGTGAGTGTGTGTTCGCGAGTGTGAGTAAGTGTGTGTGTGTGTGTGTGTGTGTGTGTGGTGTGTGTGTGTGTGTGTGTGTGTGTGTGTGTGTGTTGTGTGTGTGTGTGTGTGTATCATGATCACCTTTTGACGTCACTTAAAAGTCTCCTTTTCAAATGGGCCCACGTTCGAAAATGGATAACTCTTGTACTTTTTTTGCATCTGCGGGAATAACATAGTCCGATAAGCGGCCGAAAGTGCGCTTTGTCTTGCATGGGCGATAGCTTCGGACATCAGACTGCCAGTCACTCTGACCACTTGCCTTCCCCTGAAGCCCTGCCTTGCTGTTTCACACTGTGTTGGCATGTAGGGAGATAAGACGGGCTGATTATCTGTTCAGCTTTAGAATTGAAAACAGAGCTGGGAGACTCATTTGAAAAGAGAGAGAGAGAGAGAGAGGGATGGAGGTAGAGAGAGAGAGGGAGGGAGGGAGAAAGAGGAGGAGAGAGAAAGAGGAGAGAGAGAGAGAGAGAAATAGAGAGAGGAGAGAGAGGAGAGAGAGAGAGAGAGAGAGAGAGAGAGAGAGAGAGAGACAGAGACAGAGGCAGAGAGGGGGAGGGAGGAAAATACTGTTCTTACAATTTCTTCACTTATTTCATTGCAAGTTCCAGCGCCTGCACAGTGTGTGTGTGTGTGTGTGTGTGTGTGTGTGTGTGTGTGTGTGTGTGTGGTGTGTGTGTGTGGTGCGTGTGTGGTGCGTGCGTGCGTGCGTGCGTGCGTGCGTGTATGTGCGTGCGTGCGTGCGTGCGTGCGTGCGCGCGCGTGCGTGCGTGCGTGCGTGCGTGCGTGCGTGTGTGTGTGTGTGTGTGTGTGTGTGTGTGTGTGTGTGTGTGTGTGTGTGTGTGTGTGTGTGTGTGTGTGTGTGTGTGTGTTTCTCGATTAACGCCATGTTGATGGGATCAATTCCCCTGCATTTTTTCACTTCGTTCAGTACAAATATCTCGTTATCTTCACCTTGGTATTCAGAAGTGAGCAGCCCTTACGGTTTCCAAATGAGCTATGAAGACCGCGGAGAAATACAAAGCCGTTTTTGGTTTGTTTGTTTGTTTTCGTTTTCACCTGCGCCCTATATTGGGATCTCCCTGTGCACAAACGTCTCGTCATTGCCGACGGTTAAAACGAAAGTCGTTTTCTTTCTTTTCTTTTTTTTTTGTACTCCCAGTTCTTATAGAACAGGGAGTACTTTACAATGGGAACGAAGAAATGCTGTCTGTCTGTCTGTCTATCTGGTTCTGTCTGTCTGTCCGTGGTCAAAATGTGTTCCACTCGCTTCAGACAAAACTACTGGGTCGATCTTTCTGAAAATTTGTAGGTATGTTCATTATGGGTCACGGATGATGCCCGATGTTTTATTTTACCGTATATCCGTTACTAACGGCCATAACGGCCCATAACGATTTTTCTTCTTCATAATCTTTCTACAAAAACTGTAGGTATGTTCATTATGGGTCACAGATGATGCCGATGTTTACCAGAATAGCCGTTACTAACGGCTATAACGGCCCAAAACGGGTTTTTCCTCTTTATGGGATATCTCACGCATATCTAAGATAAACTGGGAGTACTTTTATGTGCCTTGCATCTTGTTTTCCTTTTTAACTGCGCCCTATATTTGGATCTCTCCAGTGCCCATGTGCCCAAACGTCTCGCCACTGCCGAGGGTTGAAACTGATCTCCGAGCATGTCTGCTTTACAAAATTCCGTAGCGGTATTTTGTAGACTTTACATTTGTAAATAGCGTTCATAGCCACACGGTAGCAATCGCCATTTTACTTTAGGATACTAATATCTCATCACAACATCCGGAAAGTGAACTAGAAGTTGACATTTAGAATCAGTGAGTGTGTGTGGTGGGGTGGTGGGGGGGGGGTGGGGGTGGGGGGGGTGCATGCGTGCGTGTGCGTGCGTGGTGCTTGCGTGCGTGCGTGCGTGCGTGCGTGCGTGCGTGGTGTGTGTATGTGTGTGTGTGTGTGATGTGTGTGTGTGTGTGTGTGTGTGTGTGTGTGTGGTGTGTGTGTGTGTGTGTGTGTGTGTGTGTGTGTGTGTGTGTGTGTGTTGTGTGTGTGTTGTTGTTGTTGTTGTTGTTGTTGTTGTTATTGTTGTTGTTGTTGTTTTTAGATGTGCATGTTGTCACGAAAGAAGGAGAACAGCAGACACGATTGGAGGGTTCTAGGTCTAGGAGAGAAACACTTTATTTCATATACTTTGTACGTGTGTCATTTTAGTTCTGGGTGCAATTTGAGTTCGTAGCATGGTCGGGATGATTTCCACTGGTCCCTGCACAGTTGAGGGGGTCAGCACTCATTCGCCTACAAGAAGCAGCATTTGATTCCTAAAACAGCATAGAACTGGGCCACAAGGTCAAAAACAAAAGGAATGTAGAGATCCGTAATGTGGCCGTTATGACCAAATGCGACTATCAACCGTTCAAACCTTCACCTGGCCCAGAGTACAGCATTTTGGAACATAGAGCCCAGCCGTTTGTATCCACCGCCTTAGCCTTCCCTGGACCCGAATCAAGAGCTATTTACCTCTTGGTGAACACTGAGATTTTTCTTTCTAGCCGACCTGAGGTTGAGCTCACGACCTTCAATTCACCCGACAGACTCTCTAACTCTTTGATTATCAAGGGAAAGGTTAACAACGCCCCCCTTTCTCACCTCCCTCATCCTCCCTGCCACCCTCCCTCCATCCACCCACGCCCCTCCTCTGTCTCCCCTCCCGGCCACCTCACTCCACCCACCCCCACGCCCCTCCCTCTCTCTCCCCTCCCTGCCACCCCTCACCTCCATCCCACCCCCACGCCCCTCCCTCTTCTCTCCCCTCCCTCTCCCCTCCCTGCCACCCCTCACCTCCATCCCACCCCCACGCCCTTCCCCGATCTCTAGAAGCAAAACGTGAGAGAAAAGTCAAAACAGTTCAATTTGACATATTGGTGTAGAGTTGGTACCTGGGATGAAGAGGGAAAAAGTACCTTCCCTAACTGTGGTTTGGTGACTCCGTACTCTCAATTCACCGACACGCACACATGTCAAAGACAGTCTTGTGAGAAATGGATTCTCAAACTGTAGCGTTAGTCTGCGGCTATTTCTGGCTGCTCTTCCGGCCAATAACTCCTCCTGTCCATCTCCAGACTTTTGTACGCCGAGCTGTTGTTCACCAGATATTAGATCGGTATGGAGATTTCCTAAGAGTTATGCCAGACTCTGTGTGTCTTTGTGTGCATGTCAGCCAATATTGGTTCGTTTCAAGTTCTTGTCTAAGGTGTTGTCGATGTCTGGCATCTGCTGGATCGGTTTATACGGGCTTTTCACCAGTTATATTACTGACTGTTCCGTGTGTTTCATGGTTAATGGGATAGTAAATTAGAGACGGCGACGACGACGACGACGAAGACAACGATGACGCTGATGATGATGGTGATGATAGTGATGATGATGATGTGATGATGATGATGATGATGATGATGATGATGATGATGAGATGGATGATGATGATGATGATGATGTGAGGGTAGATGGTGTTAATGATGATGATAAATGATGATGATGATGATGATGATGATGATGATGATGATGATGATGATGATGATGATGATGATGATGATGATGGTGAAGAGGAGGAGTAGGACGAGGATGACGACGACGACAATGACGAGGAGGAGGAGGGAGGAGGAGGAGGAGAGGAGAGAGGAGGAGGAGGAGAGGAGGAGAAGGAGGATGGGTAGGATGTATTTCCAATAGGAAAGGCTCAAATTAAATCAAACACATAGGCACACAAGTTTAAGCAATTTTACAAGCGTAACAAATGAACAGTCCCGTGCATTCTGCTCTACGGTGATAAGCTAGCTCTTCTTTTTCACGAAATAAAGTCGTAACTTCAGTTTGAAGGTGCTCAATGTTTGAATGATTCTGATGGATGATGATGTGGAAATTCTTAATAACAGGAACTGGATGGTGGGATTATCCTCGGGTAATCGGGGTGGGGGTGGGGTGGATGTTGGGAACACAAAGTGGTTTATTTTATTCGATGTTAGTTTATTTCATTTCATTTTATTTTACTTCACTGCTATGTTTTTCTTTTTAGATATCTCTTGACTTGAGAGAGAGAGAGAGAGAGAGAGAGAGAGAGAGAGTGGTAGTGGAGAGAGAGAGAGGGGAAAAGAGAGAGAGAGTGTGGAAGAGAGTAGAGAGAGAGAGAGAGAGAAGAGAGAGAGAGAGAGAAGAGAGAGGGGAGAGAGAGAGAGAGAGAGAGAGATTTGGAGAAAAAAAAACCTAGAATGCCAGCACGGCCTTCTTGAATATTTAAATCAAAGCTGGCAAAGTCGTTGTTAGTGGATTTCGACGATTCTTTTTAAAAACATGATTTCCTAACAACAATCATGATTCCAGAACTATCTGGAGCTCCACAGGATCATCGTCATGAGCTGCTCCTTTCCATCGATCCACGAGCTAACAGACAGGTTACAATTCCATTTACGTTTCATGCCTGCTGCTACTTTGCATTAGCCATCCTCATTCACATCCGTGGTGAGAGTGTATCAGATCCTGTCAGAAGAGACACATCAGAGTGACGTGCCTGCGCTGTCCACTCCAGCGGGGATCCCAAGCAGCCACGATCTGCGATTAAGCAATCATTGTCCTTATCGGTGAGATTCAATTGACATTGCCCTACGCATAGAAGGAAATGGTACTGTTCACCACCCCCAAAGCGACTCAACTGTAGCGCAGGATCTCTTTTGATGGGTGACCTTATGACGGCCTGATATTGACCTGGGGACAACTGATGCTGGGAGCCACGGCATGAGACTGGATTGGTTGTGTATAGAACAATTCAAGTCAGATGCATAAATGTATGGACGAACGAATAAACGAGCAAAAGGACGAACAAAGGAACGAACGAAATCACTAATGAACGAACGAACTAACGAACTAACGAATGAATGAATGAATGAATGAATGAATGAATGAATGAATGAATGAATGAATGAATGAATGAATGAGAGAGAGAGAAAATAAATATTTTCACACAAACTCTGATCGCCGAAGTTCGCACATTGACCAAACTAAGTCAAGAATACAGAATAGCTTAAGGATATTTTCTCGCCTCTGGTATCTACCATTCTTCTTCCTTCTTAAATGACATTGATACAGACTTCATCTTCTGTTTGTCTCTGTCTGTGTGTCTGTGTGTCTCAGTCTGTCTGTCTGTCTGTCTGTCTGTCTGTCTGTCTGTGTCTCTCTCTCTCTCTCTCTCTCTCTCTCTCCTCTCTCTCTCTCTCTTCTCTCTCTCTCTCTCTCTCTCTCTCTCTCTCTCTCTCTCTCTCTCTCTCTCTTCTCTTCTTCTTCTTCTTCTTCTTCTTCTTCTTCTTCTTCTTCTTCTTCTTCTTCTTCTTCTTCTTCTTTCTTCTTCTTTTTTCTTCTTCTTCTTCGTCTTTGAATTCTTTGAATTCTTTGAATTCTTTGAATTCTTTGAATTTTAATTCTATAACGTATTCTTCTTGTTCTTTCTCTTCTTCTTCTTCTTCTTCTCTTCTTCTTCTTCTTCTTCTTTCTTCTTCTTCTTCTTCTTCTTCTTCTTTGAATTCTTTGAATTCTTCTTCTTTGAATTCTTCTTCGAATTCTTCTTCTTCTTTGAATTCTTCTTCGAATCTTCTTCTTCTTTGAATTCTTTAATTCTTCTTCTTTCTTTCTTTCTTCTTCTTTTTTTTTTTTTCTTCTGTTGTTTGTTTGTTTGTTTCTTTCTTTCTTTCTTGTTTTGCTTTTGTTCGTTTGTCTTTGTTTTTTGCCTGCCATGATTGTCGAGGGAAGCCTGCCATGATTGTCGAGGGAAGCCTGCCATGATTGTCGAGGGAAGCCTGCCATGATTGTCGAGGGAAGCCAGCAGAAATAACTCACTGTGCGGAGAATCACTGCATTCGATACAACTTCGTGGTCACACACGTCATCAATCATGTTCCCAAGTCCTCCGCTCCCTTCTCTTATATCATCGTTGACTTCCCGGCCTTCTGGCCAAACACACAGACACTGGAGAAAGGGTAGATTGATGGGGGCCACTGTCGACTGAATCAGAAACTTCGGAACTATTTGACTTGGACCCCCAAGGAAGCCAAGACAATCATCAAAGCCAGACAGCAGACTAAGTGGTTGCAGGAGCATCCACATTTCAATAGACATGACCCGTACCACCTGCTAACAAGATCAGAGCAGGTGGCCATCTCCAGGCTGCGGACAGGCCACAACCCGCCTGAACTATCACCTCTTTACCAAGTTCAGGATCGGTCAGTCAGACCAGTTCCCATGCCAGACCGGCAGTATGACAACAGCACATCTACTGCAGGATTGCCCGTTGCACGAAGCTCTGAGACAACAGATATGGACGGAGCAAACATCAGTGGAGAGGAAGCTCTACGGTGCCCTTGGGGACCTACAGCGCACGGCAGCATTCGTCAGAGGATCTGGCGTTCCCATCTAGAGTGTCCGAGAAGAAGAAGAAGAAGAAGAAGAAGAAGAAGAAGAAGAGAGAAGAAGAAGAAGAAGAAGAAGAAGAAGAAGAAGAAGAAGATTTATTGCTTTGAAAATATTGATACGTCGTAGGTCCACACGGAATTCAAGTTCGAATTTTTGTCAGGATGGACTTAAACTTTTTGGTTAAGGTTGGCATCAGAATTACCTTCGTCCGACACGACTTTGGTGGAAGGTTTGTGCAAAAGTCTAGATGCTAACAAAACCACCATAATTCAGTTCCCACTGTTTAGTAGCATATGATGTGGATGTGACATACAGGGCGTATGTACGCGCGTACGTGCATGTGTGTATGTTTGTGTGTGTGTGTGTGTGTGTGTGTGTGTGTGTGTGTGTGCGTGCGTGCGTGCGTGCGTGCGTGCGTGCGTGCGTGCGTGCGTGCGTGCGTGCGTGCGTGCGTGCGAGCGAGCGTGCGTGCGTGCGTGCGTGCGTGCGCGTGCGTGCGTGCGTGCGTGCGTGCTGCGTGGTGTGGTGTGTGTGTGTGTGTGTGTGTGTGTGTGTGTGTGTGTGTGTGTGTGTGTGTGTGTGTGTGTGGTGTGTGCGTATGAGAGAGAAAGAGAGAGAGAGAGAGAGATAGAGGGGGGAGGAGGAGATGTTGTCGCACAACATAAAGAGATGGGGAGAGTAAAAGAGGGCAGTTTTAGCTTTCTTCACTGATACAAACCATGGATGCCAGTTGGCAGTCTCTGGACTGTCTGGTCTGACGCACGACCTTTGGTTTTCTGACTGGCACTGGGTAAATTCAATGGCGACGTTCATATTTTCCAGGATTTATCACTGGTTGTCCGGTACCAACAATCAAGGAAACAGGGGGTGTTTATCATCAGTCACACTCCAGTTCTCCCACATTTCTTCTCTCTCTTCCTCTCTCTCTCTCTCTCTCTCTCTTCTCTCTCTCTCTCTCTCTCTCTCTCTCTCTCTCTCTCTTCTCTCTCTCTCTCTCCTCTCCCTCTCTCTCTCTCTCTGTGTGTCTGTCTCTCTGCCTGTCTGTATGTCTGTGTGTCTGTGAGTTTATATGTCTGTCTGTCTGTCTCTGTGTCTGTCTGACTGTCTCTCGTTCTGTCTGCCTACCTCTCTCTCTCATCCCCCCCCCCCCTCCTCTCTCTCTCTCTCTCTCTCTCTCTCTCTCCTCTCTCTCTCTCCTCTCTCTCTCTCTTCTCTCTCCTCTCTCAAACTTTTGATATTGAAAGAATATCCATTCCAGACGGCGATGCTCACTTAGCCAAATCCCACAGCGGGTACCATCAGAATGCCAGCAGTAGTAGGCATGCTCGCCATCGGTAGGTGTTTCCGTTGCTACTTCTTATTAATACATCTTCGTGGATAGAGGCACCGAGGAATGCCAGATGTCAGGGTATGGCTGTTTTACTAGGAGGGGCGGGGGGGGGGGAGAGAATAAATGATATGGAAAGAATTTCGCAAAGAAGACGCTGAATAGAGGGCCAAAAGATGAATGCATGAGTGCGAATCAGGCTGAAAGTGGCGGAGACGGTCAGTGAGGGTTAGGATGAGAAACACGGATTTTATACAAATGTTTCTTCTCTTATACTTTTAGTCGTTACTCCTTGGCTTCTTTTTTCTTCAGTCACTGTAATCTTCCTGATACATTCTCTTTTTTTTCTTGTTCATCCAAATCAGACGAAAAGGTTGGGTCAAGATTAGTAAAGGTATGACATTGTTAGCAGCCGTCAGTTCATTATACACAACTCTGGGCGGACGAGGTACCAATCCTCTAAACACACCCCACCTCTCCACAATACTTCTCTCAGTTCTCAGCCATTCTTTCCGTTCGTAGCCTCATCTCCTCATATGACAGATATGGAGAGAGGATAGATGGGACGGAAGACAGTGACCCTGTGAACAAACACACAGTGCTGCGGCGCTGTTCAGGCTCAGCTATGGCTTACCGATGTCATTGACAGTGTTCATTCGTAACAAGCAGTCACAGAGTCTTGATTGGATTGGTTTGGTGTGTGTGTGTTGTGGTGTGTGTGTGTGTGTGCGTGCGTGCGTGCGTGCGTGCGTGCGTGCGTGGTGCGTGCGTGCGTGTGTGTGTGGGTGTGTGTGTGTGTGTGTGTGTGGTGTGTGTGTGTGTTGTGTGTGTGTGTGTGTGTGGTGTGTGTGTGTGTTGTGTTGTGTGGTGGTGTGGTGCGTGCGTGCGTGCGTGGTGGTGGTCGTGCTGAGCGTGCGTGCGTGCGTGCGCGCGGCGTGCGTGTGTGTGTGTTGTGTGTGTGTGCGTGCGGCGGCGTGCGTGCGGGGTTTGTATGTGTGTGCGTGCGTGCGTGCGTGCGTGCGTGGTGTGTGTGTGTGTGTGTGTGTGTGTGTGTGTGGTGTGTGTGTGTGTGTGTGTGTGTGTGTGTGTGTGTGTGTGTGGGCGCGCGCGCGCGCGCGTGCGCGTGTGTCTCATCTTCAACGGTCCTTCAATTGTATCGTTAGTGTGATGCTAACCACTTCATTACAGCAGGCAGCCAACCTGACTTCAGACTTAGTGCAGATCAAAGATCTTCCCCTTAGCTGCACTTACATTTTTCCAGCACATGGCAAAGAGACACAGACTGTTCTTGTCAGTTTCATTTCATTAGCACCAGAGAATACCTTTGCCTGTTATCGATGCAGTTTGATGGCTGAAAGAAACTGATTACGATCCGTCCAGCAGGAGAGAACATAGTGGAACTTGTGACTAGAACCTAAAAGGTAGAGAAAAAAAAAGAAAAACGGTTTACTTCTCCAGGTTAATATGGAGTACTCTCTCTCTCTCTCTCTCTCTCTCTCTCTCTCTCTCTCTCTCTCTCTCTCTCTCTCTCTCTCTCTCTCTCTCTCTCCCTCTCCTACTCCTCCTCCTCCTCCCCACTCTCCCTCTCTCCTTCTCCCCCCTCTGTGTGTTATTCTTCTCTCTGTCTGTCTGTCTGTTTCTCTCTGTCTTTGTCTCTGTCTCTGTCTCTCTCTCTCTCTCTCTCTCTCTCTCTCTCTCTCTCTCTCTCTTTCTCTCTCTCTCTCTCTCTCTCTCTCTCTCTCTCTCTCTCTCTCTCTCTCTCTCTCTCTTTCTCTCTGTCAGTCTGTCTGTCTATCTTTGTGCAAGAGATCAGAAAAATACAATGTCATTATTACTTCTCGAGAAAAAAATTGTCACTTACTGTTGTCGTGTGCCATCGTGTGCCGGTGGAGATGGAGGACGCGTATAAAACATCGTATGCATCCTATGTGAGAAACTGGAGGAATAAATGAGATAAATGAAAATGAGTGACTGATATTTAAATGGTACGGGAAACGACTGAATGAGCGCCTGTAGGCTGCTCTTCGGCCGGCTCTACCTGGGTAGCAGCCCGTTGGATGAGTGAGTGAGGTAGTGTGTTCATTGTAAAGCGCTTAAAGCTTGGTCTGTGACCGAGAATAAGCGCAATATAAATACCCAATATAATATAATATAATTTGATTGAGTGGATGGTCGAGTCAGTCTTACATTTTTTTAAACCATGCTGCATTACTCAGGTGCGTGAGGGACATAAGGAAATGTTACGGTTTTATTTGTTTTTGTTAACCTTTGATATGATATACACACTGGAAAGAAAGGAAGAGGGAAATGTTATTGGTCTGTTACCCCCTCCATCCCTTGTGAAAAGGCCTCTTTGGTAATGCAATTAAAACATAATCAAAGTGTCAAAATATCATCTCTCTCTCTCTCTCTCTCTCTCTCTCTCTCTCTCTCTTCCAGTTTAAATGTCGGATAAATATCCGTTCCAGATGACTGAGCTCCTCCAGTGTAGTCCCACAGCTGAGCAAGTGCTGTCAGGTGCAGGAGGTTTATCGCAGTGTAGTCCCACAGCTGAGCAAGTGCTGTCAGGTGCAGGAGGTTTATGGCAGTGCAGCCCCAGCTGATCAAGTGCTGTCAGGTGCAGGAGGTTTATGGCAGTGTAGTCCCACAGCTGAGCAAGTGCTGTCAGGTGCAGGAGGTTTATTGCAGTGTAGCCCACAGCTGAGCAAGTGCTGTCAGGTGCAGGAGGTTTATTGCAGTGTAGCCCCACAGCTGAGCAAGTGCTGTCAGGTCAGGAGGTTTATGGCAGTGTAGCCCCACAGCTGAAATGCTGTCAGGCAGGAGGTTTTGGGGTGTCCCACACTGAGCGTGCTGCAGGCAGGAGGTTTATTGCAGTGTAGCCTCACAGCTGAGCAAGTGCTGTCAGGTGCAAGAGGTTTATCGCACAAGGTTTTACGTTAATCCAGAAAAGTAGCATTAGAAGTCTATCAGGATGACTCAGAAATAGTAGACATGATCACCTTCCTTATGTGTCCTCATTGTTGCTTGTTAATGCATTTCTGTGGATAGTGGCACTGAGAAGGTTACAGGTCAGATTTGGATGTGGTTGTTTACGACGAAAAAGAAATGAGTAAACTATAGAGAGTTGTATAATGAAGAAACCGAACAGATAAAATAAAATGTTGATTTGAGAATTAGTATACGATACAAAGTTGATCTAGCTGTTTTATTTCCACTAATGGTTTTCAGTCATTCCTTCTTCCCTTTTTTTCCTCTTTGTTTGATCATCCACGTATAGATTTTTTTGTCTCCAGTCATATATTTCAGATGTAGAGATTGGGTAAGATTGGCAAAGATATCACACTGATACCAGCAGTCACTTCATCAGACACAACAGTGGTAGGTATACAAATCATCAATCATCTAAACACACCCCACCTCCCGCAATTCTTCCCTCAGTTCTCAGTCACTGTTCATGCTGATTGCTCCATTCCCCAGTACAATGTTGCGGAAGAAAAGATGGATCCGATGGAAGATAGTGGTGCTGTGAACAAACACAGACAGTTCCAGCACTGTCTGGCATCAGACCCAGTTACGGCCTGCCCATATCCCTGGTCATGCAACGGCCAGCTCGGCATGAGAGGAAGTGATGGACAAACTGGCATCAGTCTCAAAGTTGACATGGAAATAATCTCTCTCTCTCTCTCTCTCTCTCTCTCTCTCTCTCTCTCTCTCTCTCTCTCTCTCTCCTCTCTCCTCTCTCCTCTCTCTCTCTCTCTCTCTCTTCTCTCTCCCCTCTCTCTCTCTCTCTCTCTCTCTCTCTCTCTCTCTCTCTCTCTCTCTCTCTCTCTTCTCTCTCTCTCTCTGAGTGTTCCTCACGACTTCATTTGAGTGACCGAATTGTGTTCTCCACGTTGATAGATACACTAATTCAGTCTGGCTGCTCAAGTACTGTGTGGGCATTGTCGTCATCACTTACATCTCCGTTGATAAGGATTTTGCCTATGCTAAATAATGTCCCAGTAGTAGTGTGTGTGTTCACATTCTGTGAGTGCACTCATCATGATTTTGATTCACAGTTGTCTGTGGACGTCTGGGTATCACATGGCATGGAAGGACTGGAGTGAGCAACATTTACTGAGTGTTTGAAGAAGGCATCACAGAAAAAATGACACACTTAAAATAGTAGCATCATATATGGGTGCTGAAACTCTCAGGAAATAAGAAACAAATAATGTGAAAGGGATACCAGTTCAATGATATTTACTATTCTTCCTCCTAATACATTCCTCTTCCCCATGGTGTTCCAATGTGAAGGCAAAAGGTTGGACTGGGTGGAAAATAGTGATTCTGTGAACAAACAAAGTAGCTGCAACCAAATCATCTTGTTGAAACAAACCCGACAACGTACAAGGACAGGGCACAGAGACTGCCATGTTCAGTATCACTGACAATCATCTGAGGAAAGAAAATTGAGAGGCTTGTCTCTCTTATTGCTCTGCTAGACCTCCGTGTGAGATTTGATACTCTTGACCATTCCTTTCTGCTGAACGGACTGAATGTAGGGCACAATCTTCCAGTGGTTGTCGTCGACACTTAGACGATTGGATGCAGTCAGTCATTGTTGATCAGGTTCGATCTGCCGCGAACTCTCTTTGATGTACCCCAGGGATCAATGTCAGGACGTGTCCTGTCCACACTATACCGACAGCCCCAGTCAGATCTTATTTCCCCACCCCCAATGGGATTTCCACAAACACGATCAATGTCAATACGTGTCCTGTCCACACTATACCGACAGCCCCAGTCAGATCTTATTTCCCTACCCAAATGGGATTTCCACAAACACGATCAATGTCAGAACGTGTCCTGTCCACACTATACCGACAGCCCCAGTCAGATCTTATTTCCCACCCAAATGGGATTTCACAGCCCCAGTCAGATCTTATTTCCCTACCCAAATGGGATTTCCACAAACACGATCAATGTCAGGACGTGTCCTGTCCACACTATACCGACAGCCCCAGTCAGATCTTATTTCCCTACCCAAATGGGATTTCCACAAACACGATCAATGTCAGGACGTGTCCTGTCCACACTATACCGACAGCCCCAGTCAGATCTTATTTCCCCACCCAAATGGGATTTCACAGCCCCAGTCAGATCTTATTTCCTACCCAAATGGAATTTCCACAAACACGATCAATGTCAGGACGTGTCCTGTCCACACTATACCGACAGCCCCAGTCAGATCTTATTTCCCTACCTAAATGGGATTTCCACAATACAATCAATGTCAGGACGTGTCCTGTCCACACTATACTGACAGCCCAGTCAGATCTTATTTCCCCACCCAAATGGGATTTCCACAAACACGCAGATGACTTCTGGCTGGCTGTTCAGGAGAAGCTAACACCAATCTAACTGCCCTTGTATCTAAAAATGTGCATTCATATGTTGATGGTGATTGCACAGTAGCAAACACACACACACACACACACACACACACACACACACACACACACACACACACACACACACACACACACACCACACACCCCAAACACACACACACACACACACACACACACACACACACACACACACACACACACACACACCACACACACACACACACACACACACACACACACACACTCACACACACACACACACGCACACACATGTAAGTGGGAAAAAGCAAAACAAACAAAGGACATTGGAAACACACTGGATGATCACCAGCGACCATGGCAGTGTGGTTAGTATTATGGACACCCAACTGGGAGGTCGTGAGTTCGATTCCCATCGAAGCCATTCCATTGATATGTGGAATGTTTCTGCCTCTACCAAAGCTGAGTTTGCCGCGGGTTCCACTGAAAAGACTGGGATCACACAATTGAGTTTCATCTACCTGATCAATGCGGCTGTGACAGTATTGCTCAAATTTCCTGACCAACACTGCAGGTGTTTGTATCTCTCGGTCAGGTTAATGCTGAGATACAGTATGAAAGAAAACGTCTCAATTTTGGAAAGGGAATCTGTAGCATCATTGTCATAATCCTCATCGATTGGTATGGAAAAAAAGCGTCAAACTGTGTAGCCCTTCTTCCGTGTTCTCACCGTGACCTCAGTTTTGATACCCTCTCCATGCGTATGGCTTTGGTTTGATTCTGTTAGGGTTACCCGTACTGACAAAATCATTGGGCCTGTCGTTGGACGGGTGTGATGGCGCGGACTGGAGGGAGAGCTCACTCACGCTGGCTCCGCGAATAAACAATTATTGTCGTCAGTAGAAGGTTTATTAGGTGGTGGTGCCCTGCACTGTCGTCAGTAGAAGGTTTATTAGGTGGTACCCTGCATTGTCGTCAGTAGAAGGTTTATTAGGTGGTGGTGCCCTGCACTGTCGTCAGTAGAAGGTTTATTAGGTGGTAGCCTGCACTGTCGTCAGTAGAAGGTTTATTAGGTGGTGCCCTGCACTGTCGTCAGTAGAAGGTTTATTAGGTGGTGCCCTGCACTGTCGTCAGTAGAAGGTTTATTAGGTGGTGCCCTGCACTGTCGTCAGTAGAAGGTTTATTAGGTGGTGCCCTGCACTGTCGTCAGTAGAAGGTTTATTAGGTGGTGCCCTGCGTATGTTTGATCAGAACAGGCGCCACTGAGCAGCACCGTGATGACTCGGCCGCAGTGCAGTGTTTTCCTCCAGTGGGTTGCCTCTTCACAGATTGATGTTGACTGCTGGCTGTGGATTGCTGGTGCCAGGGCTGCAGCAGGATGGTCCGACTGTGGCGTGGAGAGGGGTGGGTAGATGGCATGAACGGCGTGGGTGCAGTGTCACTGAGGTGGCGCAGGAGATGACACAGAAAACAGCTATAACCACCACTACCACCACCACCACCACCATACCAACCACCACCATACCACCACCACCACAAACCACCACCACACCACAACCACCATACCACCACCAACCACCACCCACCACTACCACCACCACCACAACTCTCTTATTAGATAACTACATATTGCTCTATTTCCCTTCGTCATTTCTATTGATTTATCTTTATACAAGTACCCTTGTTTTCAATATTGTTCATCTTAATCAAACGCAACGACTGGTTCAAGATCAGCAAACACATCAATCTGCTATGTGCAGTCCATCCACCAGACAGAGTAACCTCCGACACAGTAGCCATCCATCATCAAAACAGACAAGCGACCGTGCACCCTTTCTCTCAGTTCTTACAAACTTTTCATTAAGGAATCGCTTTCTACTATCAGAGAAGAAAGGATGGATTGAAAGAAAGTTCACAATAGTACTGTTAGCCAACAACACAGGACACAGCAGCGACTTGTCATAAGGTCCACTGCTGCTTACCAATGCTGTTCATCATGTTCGTTGTGACAGTCAGACACATAGTATGAGAGCTGTAGTAGACCAGGTCAGATTCGTGTTTTGAAATAGAGTCAGGTCATAACATTGCAGACTAACAGAATGTCAGCAGAGTGATGCACATAAGTCTGCATCGGCGCAATGGTCTTTATGTGGAAATGAACGAGGTGTAATGCAAATTCCAGAGGTAGAGACAGAGCGTGTTTCAAATTACAGAAAATCATCATTCTGTGTTAACATAGTCTGGATACATCGTGAGAAATACCAGGCAGACAGTGCTCAACTTTCCCTGCTTTCCAAAGATACATAAAACGCTTGATCTAAAGTACCTTGACGATGATAGGTGAAAGCACACGGTGGTGGGCTCAGAGAAAATGTATATATATCCCATACCAATACTGGAAATACGTCCTGGAAAAAAGCATTTTAATTGTATAGGACATCTTAAGTCTTCATCTGTATCTCTTTTCTGGAGGAGAGGTGTGTGGGGGGGGGGGGGGGGGGGGGGGGACGGGGAGGGATGTAGGAGGGAGTTTAGAAGAAGAGCACGAGGGATGATGCTGAAATTAGTTTTCCTGCATTCAGAGAGAGAGAGGGGGAGGAGAGAGAGAGAGAGAGAGAGAGAGAGAGAGAGAGAGAGAGAGAGAGAGAGAGAGAGAGAGAGAGAGAGAGAGAGAGAGAGAATACGAATAAGAATCTTTTATTCAGATTAAGACCAAAGCCTCACACTGAAGAAGATTTCATACATGCATCAAAGAACCTTCCTAATACGTAAAACATGGAATGATGAAGAAAGTGTAAATACGTTAAAAAAGCAAACTATATCAAGACATTACTGTTCAAATCTTCTTGCTTGCTTCATAACTATACATGGCTAAATTCAAATGTGTAACATTTGGAGAGAGAGAGAGAGGGAGAGAGAGAGAGAGAGAAGAGAGAGAGAGAGAGAGAGAGAGAGAGAGGAATGAGTCAGAGAGTGAGTCAGAGAGTGAGTCAGAGAGTGAGTAAGAAATACAGAAAGAGAGACAGATAGACAGACTGACAGACAAATGGACAGACACACAGACAGACAGACAAATGAATAGATAATTCTGCGGATCAAAATCATATCCGGGAGAGACTGAAGAAGGAGAAGGGGAGGAGGAGTTAGCTCACGGCACCAGTCCTCTAGACCTCAGTGCTAGCTGACCCTCTCTGGACACTCTGCGGTCTGATGAACGGGGCTTTGGTTTACTGTCTGGAACATGACTGACCTTGGTGCCAACACCCACTTTGATCTTTTTATTTCCCTGGAGTGATCACCGGCTTTCCAGCACATTGCTCTGGCAGTCAAAGGGACCGGAGTGCTTTGGGTTCCTCAATCCAATTCTGCTGAGGTTTTTTTGCTGTCTGATTGTAGCATTAACTTACGGAAATTAAAATTGGTGGTGAAACCTTCAGCGGAAAAGAAAGTGGCACATTCGCGAACGGAGCCTACATCTGACAATTCAGCCCCCCCCCCCTTCTCTCTCTCTCTCTCTCTCTCTCTCTCTCTCTCTCTCTCTCTCTCTCTCTCTCTCTCTCTCTCTCTCTCTCATATGCACAAATGTTAGCATGCACACACGCACGCTCGCACGCATGCGCACACACACACACACACACACACACACACAACACACACACACACACACACACACACACACACACACACACGCGCGCGCGCGCGCGCGCACCCATTCACACACACATGCACACACACACGCACGCGCGCGCGCGCGCGCGCGAGAGAGAGAGAGAGAGAGAGAGAGAGAGAGAGAGAGAGAGAGAGAGAGAGAGAGAGAGAGAGAGAGAGAGAGAGCACCGAGAAAGAAGAAAGAAAGAGACAGGGTGGACAGAGACAGGGATAAACAGACAGACCGAGAAACAGAGATCAGACAGATATAGGTCACAGAGAGGGCATGAAAGTTGGAGAAAATCTAGGTTGAGAAATGAGCGATATACGTGGGAGTAGCCTGCCACAAATGATTGTATCCCTCTTCGGCGTCCTCCTCCTCTCTCTCTCTCTCTCTCTCTCTCTCTCTCTCTCTCTCTCTCTCTCCTCTCTCTCTCTCTCTCCTCTCTCTCTCTTCTCTCTCTCTCTCTCTCTCTCTCTCTCTCGCTCTCTCTCTCTCTCTGATCTGATGCTGCGAATTCGGTGTCCTGGCTGGTATAGGAATCACCACAAAGGCAACTCCCTCTTGACCTTTTCCCTGGAGTTATTAACGGCTTTCCAGCACATTGCACCGGCAGTCAAGGAGACAAGAGGCGGTTCTTGTTAACCCAACTCCGAGGCTGCCAATTTTCCTTTTGTACGGTTATGGCTCTATCTGATGGCATATATGAATTGCTAGTGGGCGGTACGGCATGAGAGAAGGAGTTGGTTTTCGGCAACGAAGAAGAACTGAAGGAAAAACTGAATATAGACCTTTTCTGTCTGTCTGTCTGTCTGTCTGTCTGTCTGCCTGTCTGTCTGTCTGTCTGTCTGTCTGTCCTGCTGTCTGCTCCTGTCGTCTTCGGGCCGTTGGTCTGCGTTTTCGTCGTTGTCTGTCGGTTCTGCTCTGCCTCTGTCTGTCTGTCTGCTGTCTGTCTGTCTCTCGTCTGTCTGTCTCGTTCTGTCCCTTTCTCGTCGTCTCTCTCTCTCCTCTCTCCTCTCTTTTCTCTTCTTTTTTTTCCTTCTTCTTCTTCTTCTTCTTCTTCTTCTTCCCTTCTGTCTTCTTCTTCTTCTCTCTTCTTTCTTCTTCTCTCTCTCGCTCTCTCTCTCTCTCTCTCTCTCCTTCTCTCTCTCTCTCTCTCCCCTCTCTCTCTCTCTCTCTCTCTTCTCTCTCTCTCTCTCTCTCTTTCTCCTCTCTCTCTCTCTCTCTCTCTCTCTCTTCTCTCTCTCTCTCCTCTCTCTCTCTCTCTCTCTCTCTCTCTCTCTCTCTCCTCTCTCTCTCTCCTCTCTCTCTCTCCTCTCTCTCTCTCTCTCTTCTCTCTCTTCTCTCTCTCTCTCTCTCTCTCTTCTCTCTCTCTCCTCTCTCTCTCTCTCTCTCTCTCTCTCTCTCTCTCTCTTCTTTTTTTTGATATAGCTAGGCCTGAAGCATTCGCGAAATACTGCTATCAGCAAACATGGTTTCGGCATCTGCACCACAGAAAGAGATGCCCCGCCGGTCTAGCTCCACAGGTGAACAAGGCTGTCATCTTTAAGAGACATAACAGATCAGGTCTTTTTCAATATCACATGAAACAAGCATAAATAAATAATGGCTGTCGAAAGCTACAAGTGAGTGGTGCATTTTCTTTTTGTTGGGAGACTAGGTCTAACTCCAGGTAGCAGTACATAAACATATAAGTTCAGAGTGACTTAACAGCGGGGAATGTATATATGATACTGGTCTTACTTAGGTTTGACTTCTTATTGATCGATACCTGTGTTCACCTGGCCCCGGGACTGGGCTCTGTCTGAGGTGTGGCTGTGTACGGTAGGAACAGAATGCCAACTCCAGAAGGTCATAGAGACAGCAGACTGATCTTCAAAAAGAAAAGACGAACGAAAATGATTGAACACCTCATTATATCCAGACGGGCATGCAGGCAAACGCAATGTTGGAATCAAACTGCACGCAAGAGATTTCTGTACCTTTAAAAGCTGTTGTCCCTCTTGCTTTCCTTTGTTACACCTGGTGGCTTCATCTTCATCTTCTGAATTCCTACCTGTTGTTCTGTTTGTCTGTCTGTCTATCTATCTATCTATCTATCTATCTATCTATCTATCTATCTATCTATCTATCTATCTATCTATCTATCTATCTACCTATCTATCTATCTATCTATCTACCTATCTATCTATCTGTCTATCTATTTATCTATCTATCTATCTATCTATCTATCTATCTATCTATCTACATTTCTATCTATCTGTTCATCTATTTTTCTATCTATCCATCTATCTGTCTGTCTATCTACTTGTCTGTCTGTCTGTCTGCCTATCTTTCTGTCAATTGTTATGTCCATCTAGACCAAACGCAGTCGTTAGCACACGATTATCATAGATAGTCCACAGCGAGCTACAGTCACTATATCCCAACACAGTAGCCCTACGTTCGCACAGTGTCCATCCTCTGAGCGTCCTGAAGGTTATACACCATTTCTGTTACTTCGTAACATTATTCACTGCATCATCTAAGAAACATGCAGTCACAGACGGATTGGACAGGAAGTATCAATACTGGGAACAAAAACAAGAAGCACCACGATGCCGTTTGGCATCAGCAGCTGTCACTGTCTACCAATGGCATTTATCAGATTGACTCGTTCCACACACACACACACACACACACGCACGCACGCACGCACGCACGCACGCACGCACGCACGCACGCACGCACGCACGCACACACACAAACAGGCAAGCTGAATATACTCATCGTTGGTGGTGGTGGTGGTGGTGGTGGTGGTGGTGGTGGTGGTGGTGGTGGTGGTGGTTGAGTTGGTGATGGTGGCAGTGGTAGTGGTGGTGTAGTGGTGGTAGTGGTGGTGGAGATGGTGGCGGTCTTCTTGTTGTTATTTCTTTCCTTTTTCTTTTCTTCACTCAATATCAGATACTGGTTAGGCATTGCATCAGCTATGTGATAAATCAATATCAGTAGTGCCAGAGTGTGGGGATGCGCATTGCCCTTTAGCCAACAATTCTTCTTCTCAGGTTCCTGTGGACCATGCTGATAGTGTCTGGCATTGGGGCTGTTCAACGGGCTGGGGTTACGGAAGTTCCAGAAACTCTTTCCCACACCCACATGGCCTGATCTCACTTCAACACACACACACACACACCACACACACACACAACACACACACACACACACACACACAACACAACACACACACACACACACACACACACACACACACACACACACACACACACAAATTATTTGAAAATATACACAGACGGTTCGTGCATTGATAAACAAGCAGGTTGTGCATTCTTAATACCAGACTTAAGAGTAGAGAAATCATTTTATATCGGAATTAACAAATCGATATTTACAGCAGAATTAACAGCGATACTCCTGGCTTTAAATTACCTTTTAAATTTTCCAAAAACAATATTTCAAATTCTGTTCTGTGTTGATTCTAAATCAGCTCTTCAGGCATTAAAAGTTTTTCAACTGCACACAAGACCTGAAATGATCATAGAGATAAGTTGTAAGATACACATGTTAATTGCAAGAGGAACCCATGTAGCTTTTTGTTGGATTCCTTCACATTGTTCTTTTCATTATAATGAAAAAGTAGACAGGGCAGCTAAACGTGGAGCCAAAAATAGTTTTGATTCAGAACTGTTTGATTTCCCCTTATCAGTAAAATGAACAGTGTAACTTGGTTAAGTCGCATATCTGGAAAGCTTTTGAATACAGTATGGTAGATCACGTATATAAAGAACAGTTTGATATTAAAAGAATCAAAGAGAATTTTAATCTTAATAGAAAATTACTCTCATTAATGCACAGGTGGAAACT
>CM031599.1:97753489-97758489 GCA_018398815.1 Conus ventricosus
ACAGAAGTGATGTTGCACATCTCAAAGGCCAGCTCTGCCTTTGGCAGACTCTCACAGAGTCTGTGGTAAACCATGGCATCAGACTGCGCACAAAGGCGGCTGTATACAGAGCTGTGGTTCTGAGTGCTCTCCTCTATTATTGTGATATGTGGACCACGTAACGTCGACACATCCAGCAACTCGAACAGTTCCATCAACGATGCTTGCGCAAGATTTGCAGAATCAGATGGCAAGACAGAGTGTCCAACCTACAGGTCCTGAAGAAGTGTATACTCATCAAAAGCCAGCTTCGATGGAAAGGACACGTTGCCCGTATGGAGGACAGCAGAATTCTAAAGACGATCCTCTGTGAACGACTTAAGGAAGGACAACGTGACTAAGGAAGGCCTCTCAAGAGATACAAAGATATTTCAAAGGCCAACCTCAGAAGCTGCAACATTGACACAGCTTCCTGGGAAGATGCCGCCCTTGACAGAACGCAGTGGAAGCAACAGTGTACCCAGGACACAAAGACATTTGAGCGCAACAGAGCTGTCGCCATCCAGGAAAAGAGGAATCGGAGAAGACTGGGCCCATCCTTGCAGGACTCCATTCCATGCAGCGTTTGTGCAAGAATTGGTCTTCATTCGCACATGAGGACCCACATCAGCAGATGACCTGCCTGCCTACTCATCCGTTGGACACGACGAGAGAATCCATCACACACTACGGTTCGCAAAATGATGAATGATCCATTTAGTGACCATACACTAAATGCAATCCTGTTTTGCACACCAAGCCTGACAACAATTTGACCACTTTTAGTCATGTTGATTATCCTAGAAAAAACAAACAAAAAAGCAAACAAACAGTCATACTAATTGCTTATAATGAAAATATACAAATGCCCACTGCAAAATAGATAAACCAATAAATAAATAAGTACATAAATACTACCAAAAATCAATCAATCAATCAAACAATTTATCATTCCGTCAGTAAAAAATCAAAAAGGTTATGTACACACCATGCTTATAGGGAGAGATCCACAGAAAGAATTGCCAGCCAGCCAGCCATGTGGAGGACCTTGTTTTAATGGGGGGAAAATGAATCGTCATCATCACTTTTTTGTGGCGAACGTGGAGCCATTTCATTGCATGAATGTAATAATGACATAGATGTGTCCATCTGTCGAATAAAACAAGACAGATGTTCGTGTCATAGCTAACTATTTCGAGCCCACACAAAACAAAGGAGAGTTTGAGCATAGTTGTGTACTATAGCCATTCTTCTTTCCCATCTGACCTTTCCCTATCTGACTTGTGTTATTTAGAAATGCTGGTGCAAAGTAAATTTTCTTGATGCGTGGAATCGGTTTGAAAAGCTCGGAGCATCCAGAAATGAAGATTTAGAATGGCGAGGGTCGTACACGTGTACAGAAACAGTGGATGCTCAAATTTGTTGAAAACAAAATGTTGAAATGCTTCAACTGCGGACGCCTGGGTCACAAGGCTGCTGAATGCAGACTACCCAAGTATTCAGATAAACGCAGCCCTCCACACTTTAATCATGAAGACCGGAAAGACCAACGCCAGGGTGGAAATAAAAGAAGCCTAACATCTGCCAATGCTGCCATCAGGGAAATGAGTCAGGAGAGACACCCGTTGCGGAGGAGATGGAGATCTACCTCACGTCAAGCCAGCGACAGCCCTGAAGTGCATGAGAAAGTGGTGCAATGTGCCTTCTTAAACGTGCCAAGAGTGATCTGAGTGTCATGCCTGTGGCGAGGGGACATTATGATGATAAGGAAGTACAGGTGCTCAGAGATACAGGGTGCAGTGGAGTCATCAAAAAGAAGAACCTTGTTCCAGAAAAGCAGTTTACTGGCAAGAACGGCTACCTACGATGTGTCCATGGTCATGTTGAGGCCGTCCCACAGCTGATGTTGAAATTTCTAAACCGTTCTTTGCTGGAAAGGTGAATGCTTTGTGCCTGCCCAGTCCTCCTCATGACGTCATCATCGGCAATATTGAACGTGCCCGTGCAGCCGATGATCCTGATCCTGAGTGGCCACACACCTGTGCAGTAACAACACGCGCGCAATCCAAGAAGGAGAAAGAAGGGAGATCTACACCATTGAAGATCAGCAAATCTACAGAAATCCCAGAAGTAACCAGAGAGAAACTGATCCAGTTACAGCAAGCTGACCCTTTTCTGCACAAACATGCCAGCAAAACAGATGCCATGACCAGGGTAACACTGAGGTATCCTTTGTGAAGAAAAGTGGTGTCATGTACAGACAGTACAAGAAAAAAGGTATAACGGATGGGGTCAAATCACTTGCCAAGTTCTTGTTCCAGCCAGTCTACGAAAACCCGTGATGGAGTTGGCCCATAACTCTATCCTTGGAGGCCACATGGGTGTCAAGAAGACCACAGACAAAATCATAGCAGCCTTCTACTGGCCAGGTATCCAGGGCGATGTTGCTCGCTTCTGCAGATCATGTGATGTGTGCCAGAAGACTGAACCCAAAGAAAGAACTGCAAAGGTACCCATGGAAAAGATGCCACTAATTGACAGACCTTTTAAGAGGGTGGCTATCGACCTTATAGGAGAAATCAAGCCAGCCAGTGAATCAGGACACAGATACATCCTCACGTTGGTAGACTATGCCACCAGGTATCCTGAGGCAGTCCCACTGAAACGCATCGACACTGAGACCGTTGCTGATGCCCCGAGTGACATCTTCAGTAGCCTGGGTGTGCCTGACGAAATATTAAGTGATTTAGGGACCCAGTTTGTATCTGATTGCATGAGGGAGGTTGGTCGTCTGCTCAGTGTCCGCCAGTGACCACCACGCCCTACCATCCCATGTGCAACGGCCTGGTAGAGAAGTACAACGGAACATTAAAGGCCATGCTGAAGAGGTTGTGTGATGACCAACCACGACAATGGCACAAATATATCAATGCCTTGTTGTTCGCTTACAGGGAAGTCCCTCAAGAATCTACTGGATTTTCTCCCTTTGAGCTACTGTACGGCCGGACTGTGCGAGGACCAATGCACATCCTGAAAGAACTGTGGACAAAAGAAGTGGAGTCACCAGAAATCAAGAACAGATATCGATATGTGTTTGAGCTGCGTGAATGCATTGAAGATACCCGACAGTTAGCCCGAAGTGAACTAGAAAAGTCCCAAGGCAAAAGCAAACACTACCATGACCGGAAGACCAAGGTCAGGAAATTTCAGCCTGGTGAGAAAGTCCTTGTTCTGCTGCCTACTGACAATAACAAACTGCTGATGCAGTGGAAAGGACCCTATCCTGTAGAAGCAGTCAAGGGACTGAATGATTATGAAGTGAAAATCAAAGGCAAGCAGAAGATTTTCCACGCAAATATGCTCAAGAAATACTTCGAATGGGAAGAGAAGCCAGCTACAGATGCACATTTGGCTGAATTCAAAGAATGGGAGCCACCTTTCCCCTCCGCGATGGAGACAGCTTCACTGAAGAAAGTTCCGTGAACGATGAAGAACTGTTAGAACTGAATGATTTCAAACCCCAGGAAACTATTGACAGTGTAGTTTTGGGGCCACAACTGAGCAGCCAGCAGCAAACAGAAATACGTGGACTGTTAAATGAGTACTCAAGTATCTTCACTGAGTTCCCAGGAAAACAGATCTGATTCAGCATGAAGTGAAGTTGACATCACCCGAGCCTATCAGGTCAAAGCCCTACCCATTGCCTTATGTTACCAGAGAGTCGCTGAAAGAGGACATCAAAGACATGTTGAAACTGGGAGTTATAAGAGAGTCCCGAGGGTCGCCATACGCGTCGCCAGTTGTCGTCAAAAAGAAAGATGGTACTAACCGGGTGTGCATCGATTTTAGGCGACTCAACAAGCTGATTTACCTAGATCCTGAACCCATGCCTACAGCTGCTGACCTTTTCCAGAGACTGAGTGGAGATAAAGTTTTTTTTTTCCAAGATCGATCTCAGCAAGGGGTATTGGCAAGTCTCCATACCAGAAGAAGAATTCCAAAGACTGCATTTGTGACTCCAGATGGGACATACGAGTTCCTCCGAATGCCCTTTGGTATGAAGAATTCTGGAGCAACACTTAAGAGGGGCATGAGGAAAACTATTGGGCAACATGAAAGGTGTCATATTCTACTGGATGACATCCTGGTCCATTCCGAAACATGGACAGAACATCTGGAAATTCTTCGGAAGCTGTTCAAACGGCTGTCTTCTGCCAACTTGGCTGCAAGACCCAAAAAGTGTGTTATTGGCGCAGATGATATTGACTTCATTGGTCACCGTCTCCAGGAAGGAATGAAAGGGGTGCTCAAGGACAATGTGACAAAAATTTTGGAAGCACCTCGTCCACAAACAAAGAAACAATTGCGGTCCTTTCTTGGTTTAGTGGGGTTCTACAGAGAATACATGCCTCACTTTGCAACTGTGACTGCTCCAATGTCGGACCTTCTGCGCAAGGGGAAGCCCAACCAATTGGGATAGGGCGAGGCCCAAGACCGAGCCTTCAACACTGTGAAGAACTTTCTGTCTGAGGAACCTGTGCTACGGTTGCCTGACCCTAACAAGACGTTTGTGCTCAGCACTGATGCCTCTGACGAGGGTGTTGGTGCAGTCCTCATGCAGGAACATGATCGGAAGCTGTTCCCAGTCTCGTACGCCAGCAAGAAACTATCCAGGGCAGAGCGGAGGTATGCTACCATAGAGAAGGAGTGCCTTGCTATTGTGTGAGTGGTACGAAAGTTTGAACTGTTTCTCCAGGGGGTTCACTTTGTGTTGCGAACTGACCATAAACCTTTATCTTTTTTTAGAATCTGCCAAGTTTGTGAACAGTAGGGGCATGCGCTGGGTCATGTACCTTCAGAACTTTGATATTTCTACAACATTCTCGAACCTTCGGCAATGCACTAGCAACTTACGGAAACCTGGAGAACATTCTAACATAATCTTGAATATTCCAGTCGCATTATCAATCGATCCAAAAACA
>CM031599.1:97768871-97773871 GCA_018398815.1 Conus ventricosus
ACCATCCAAAACAACGCCATTCTAAAGAAGTAGCATGAATACAACGTATATCTTCTTCAGAATTCGCGTTCTTTACTAATTACATTAGTTCGAGTTAGTTTGTTTGTTTCTGATGTTCAAAGCTTCTGCAATATACTTTGCAAGAGATTTCACAGAATCATCGTCATAGTTCAGTTTTAGCACACCAACTATGTCCTCATTTTTAGCACATTGTTTTTCAAAAATTATGCATTTTTCGCGGATACTGCTGTATTCTTTACAATGGAATAGGAAATGCTTCTCATCTTCCTTAAAGGAACCACACAATGGACAAGGCGACTGTGTAGATGGCTCAGTAAGAAACCATTTTTTTATGGGCATTCAAACCAAGAGTTCTTAGATCTAAGCCTGGCAAGGCAAATTCTGTGCCACCTGCACGTAATCAACGATACATATTTTTCTGTTTCAAATATACTTTTAAAACTAAAAAACCAACTGTACCGTTCTGTGTTTTCCATTTTGGAATGCCAGTTCTGTTCATAAGAAGCAATCATCCTATCTTTAAATTCCAAAATAAAATCGTTTTCATATCCAACTCCCTGCACATCCACACGATTCCAAATCCATTCGTAGTCAGAATCTTCTTGATAAAAAATACCCAATTTTCTTTCCCCCGATCAAGTTCATTTAGTAGCATTTGGTATGCCTGTTTACAGAGTCTTGAGTCAGGTAACCTCAATAACTTAAGCCAATATTTATACATTTAACATACGTCCTGATATATAAAGGTATCTGCAGTTTCACACATACATTACTGTATTTGACGTATGCAGTGGAACACTTAAGAAGCGCTTGACTGCAAATGTTGTGTACTTTCTCTAGATCACTGCTGTCACGAGAACCCCATATTTCAGCGCCATACGTAAGAAGTGGTTCGATTTTGCATCAAAAAGCTTCCAAAAAAATACAAGAATCAATCGAATTTAGTTTCCTTAAAGCTTTTAGAAATTTCTACGACTCCCTTTTTTCCTTTTCTACAATTCTCATCTACTGCGCGTTTCACACTCAACCTGGTTGTAAACAGCATACCTAAATATTTATATGAGTTAGTTATTTTTACCTCTATTGTGCCATAAAACCACTTTTCATGACGTGCAAGGTGACCACCATTTCTGAATACCATTACATTTGTTTTTCTCAAGATTAACAGTTAGAGACAGACGATCTGCCTCTTCTTTAATCTATTCAGCTGATTTTGAAGACCCACCACAGTATTAGACACTAATATCACATCATCTGCGAATAACAGTAAAAAAAATTTCAACCGCTCCTGGGATCATTTGAATGCCATGCTTTCCTTTCTTTGTTATTTCAATTGCTAATTCATTAATAAAGAATGAAAACATCAGAGGACTTAATAAGCATCCTTGCTTCACTCCTTGTGGACATCCAAAAACATCTGAATAGGTACACTTATCACGCACACATGCTGAAACACAATCGTAAACACCACGAAGTGCCATGTACAACTTGCCATCCACTCCACTTTTACGTAAGGAAGCCCATAACATGTTACGATTAACAGATGTCGAAGGCCTTTCTAAAGTCGACAAAAGCAATGTACACTTTTTGTTTTTCAATAAGTGTGTTTGAACTATTGCAAAAAAGCGTAAAAATATGGTCTATAGTACTATAGTGAGATCGGAATCCAGCTTGTTCTTCGATGATTTTTTTCCTCCCTTTCTGCCCACTTTGTGAGTCTTCTGTTTAAAATATGGGTGTAGATTTTACTTACGACACTTGTCAGAGCAACTCCACGGTAGTTATCTGGGTTATTTGGATCTCCCTTTTTATGAATAGGAACAATAAATAGATTTGGCCCAGGCAGCAGGGAAGTTCCCATCATTAAGCAGTCTATTAAATAACATTACAAGGAAATCAATGACAACGTAATTTGCATGTTTCAGCATTTCACTTAAAATTCTATCTGGGCCCGCACTTTTCCCTGACTTTAGATGCTTTATACTATCAATCACTTCATTTTACTAATAGCATCATTAAATAAGGGCTCTTCAAAACCTCCAGCATCTTCAACAAGCGTGTCATTTTCATTATTAATGTCAACTGTATCTCTAAAAACTGCTGAAAAATGATCATACCATTGTTGAATGCTTATATTATTATATATAAATGGCCTTCTACTCACTGATCTAATTATTGACCAAAACAGACTTGAATCTTTAACCGAATTTTTTAGTTTTGTAATTTTAATTCTTCAAATTCATGTTTCTTTTTTCTCTTCATCTGCCCATATTCCCTTCTTTCATTTACATAACGTTCTTTGTAATACTTTTTATTATCTTCCCTTTTACACCTTTGGAAACTGTTTAGAAGATCTTTGACTGTTCTTTTCTTTTTTTCACACTCATTGTCAAACCATTCATTGCATTCTTTCCTTCGATTTCCAACCATTCTAATCATACAGGCAGCAGCTCCATACATCGCACGTGAGAACATATCAACACAGACATTTACATCAAAAGACAGCATGTCCAAGGCATTTTGTAAACATTCCTTAAAGTAATCACTATCAAGTTCATTTTTATAGCATTCCACATTCTCTTCCGACCACACAATTCGTTCTTCTCTTTCTGACGTGGAATAATTTCCTTATTGCCCAGAGTGTTTCTCCATTTCAGTTCGAGCGGCAAATGCCAGGAAAATAACCTGTCACCAACACACATAGTGCATTTATCAACCAAACAATCTGAAATAAGAAAATAATCAATCACACTACATCCTTGGTGTGACACAAAAGTAAAATCTCCTTCCCGATCTCCATTGCAAAATCCATTCAGAATAATAAGATCAAATATAAAGCAAAAGTCCAATAGGGATTTCCCAAAACTATTTATAGTAACATCCTTGGAACACCGCAGGTTAGCACAGTCTTCCTCGCTACTTCCTCCCATCTCAGAAACAAAATCATCCATGTCCTCAGCAACTGGTTGTTCACATCCTGTTCTTGCATTTAAATCTCCCCACACTATCATATACACATCCTCCTCCTGCACAGATTGTAGAATACTTTCTTCTAAGATTAAAATACCGTCTTTTAAATCCGTACTATTGTACAGCGGGCCCCCTTCTGGTACAACATAAGATGCAACTAAAACTACATCCTTATCTGTGTTAAAAACAGTTTTATCCACCTTCAGTACGACAGTATTTACACAGTCAACACGGATTTCTTTCACAAACTGTTTTAAACAATTCCTGACCAATACTAGAACACCCCCTGAATTTCTTCCATGTTTAGACAACTTTTGTGCAGGGGCAAAGAATTTCAAATACTCTGGAAAAACATTATCATAATCATAAGAGTAGTCCAAAAAGGTTTCAGTTAAGCAAACAAAATGAAACAAATTAACATAATTCATAAACATAACATCAGCTAATTTATTGTACAGATTTTCCACGTTGTAATTAAGAAATGTCCATTCCTTTGGATGGTCAAGCCTGTCCTATTTATTTCTGTCTCTTAAGTTTCTGTCAGTGCCACTGCCACGGTTTGCCCAGTGGGCACGAAGCTCTGTCTGTCTGCCAGCCGACCCTCTCCGTGCACCACGTGTCCCGCCTGAGGGATGACCCTCTACGTCACGGCGAGAGGAACTCCTGTCACTGCTGTCTGCGCCACCCTGTCTCGCCGTAGACTTCCCCGCGACACTTAAGGGATTCCCGTGACCCGTGACGTCATCTGTGGCAGAACGCTGGCAATCCCCGCTGGTAGCTGTTGACCCGTGTCGCTCTCTCCTGCTGTCAGGGACGGGTCGTCCCCCGCCGCTGTCCCGTCACGCTGCCGCTGATCCTGGCTGGACCGGTTACCGCAGAGTGAGGAGGGGGAAGGACACCCACTCTCACCACCCTGCTCGTTGTGGGTCGATGTCTCTTTACGACGGGACACGAGCTGTTGATTGCTTGGGGCAGACACACCCTGCTGATGGAGACATGTGGTGTTCTGACAAGTGTCATGTCACGTTGTGGACTTGTGGCAGCACAGTTTTCATCTCCACTTCTCACCACCTCAGCATATGTCCGGGGGTCTGGGAGTTGGGGGCCAATAACCAACTGACCTTTTCTAAAGTAAGCTCTCTTTCCCTCACTTCTGGCTTTTGACACGATCTGGGCCTGCGCTCTTGTCAGGTCATTTGCCATTCTAATTCCCGAGTCGAAAAGCCGTTGTCGAGTGTCTCTGTTCATGATTAAAGACATTTTATCTCTCCACCTTCTAAACTTGACGATCATCGGTATAGATTGGCCTTCGCGTGCATAGCCTGTCCGGTGCGCTCGCTCAATGTCCTCTTCAGTCAGTATCTATGCTGATCTACACTGTTCAGAGCATCGACAACTGCCTTGGCACATGCATCGAATGTTTCGTTGGGTTGTTTTCGGGGAATCCCGAAAAAGCGCAAATTGTCTCGGCGAGAGAAATTCTCTAGTTTGTCAGTGTCTATTTTTAGTTTCTCAACGTCTTCTTTCATTTCCTTTATCGTTTCTGTCAGTTTATGTGTCTCATCCTTCCTGACATCTGACACTTCAAACAGGTGTTGGATATCTGTTGTCATGTCAGTGACCGTCTCTGTCAGCTGCCTCTGCTCAGTTTCCAGTCTGTCACATCGTCTGTTTATCTCCTCACACTGATGCTTTACTTGGTTTAATTCGTCTTTAATTTCGTTAAGATCATTCCTGATAAGCGATGTCTGTAGACTGAACTGGTGCTGTATGGCGTGCATAGCCTATTAAACATATCTTCCTGATCTATCGGCATGTCAGTCGCCGCTGTTATTTCCTTGTTTTCTTGTCCGTCGGAGTTGGACCAGGGTTGGTTTCAATATCTCCGCTCAGAAGGAGCCTGCGGAACGAGAACACGGCGTTCACGGCACAAAAAACGAGAGCGAGTGTTTGCAACGTGCGTGTCGGCCTGACACACACAGGTGTAGCTATACATCGGAATTTCAGCA